>CM064578.1:54252646-54423724 GCA_032716605.1 Paralithodes platypus
AAAATATATGACTAAAATACGTACAACAATATCATACTTTATAACTGGAAACCCACTTAAATAGAAAACACATAAATTAATTTGCTCGGAAAATAAGTGCTACAAACTTCAAAGAAGTCGTTTATAACTTATAAGAAAAATAGGTCCTACTAAAATGTCCATTGGGAAACGCTAATATACTTGTCAAAGTAGCCCCAGAGAAGTTTTTAAGTGGTTTGCATTTCCCAATGTTGATATGTATGTTAAAGGTGTTTGTTATCCATCAATATACATTTGGATAGCAATGCAAATATAATTAACCCGTTCAGAGAGAGAAAGCGAGAAGGAAATGAGAGACGAACTAAATGGACGAAATCATCGAAGAGCCTTATACACGAAAAGCTTGACTCTGATCTGTGTATAGAGTATTTATTATTAAATCAAAATATTTAGTAGTCGGTAATGTTTACTCTATATATTCAGTTAAACATACTGAACAAAATGACCCGCAGAGCCACCTCACCTATGTAATGCAAATTCCCATTACAAGCAACCCAAATTCCTCGATATGACAATCAAAATTTGATGTTCTCCACTGCCCTTTACCTAATAACTGTTTCTCTCCCCCCTTTTTTTCTCTGCGTATGAAAGAGACAAGAGGCAAAAATTACTTATAAACCATTTGACGTCCTATTGTCCCCCTTACCCCCCATTCAGAACAGAAGGCTTAGTACAGAACCATATTTTCAAAGGTGCACTGGAATGTAACTGCAGTACCCACAAAGCTTGACACAAAGTCATAGGGTGACGGGATAGACACATTTACGGAGTTGAATTTTCCATACTTTACCGTTGGTTTGAGCTGAAAAATTACGGGGAAAATTTTACCATATTAACTGTTTGGCTTTGGAATGGTGGGCCGAAACGTGGTGGGAATGAATTAAGAAGCGGGTGGCCCTCTTTCCTTGCAGAGTGAGAGGTATACGGCGGGACAGCTGTGAAGAACACTGCTTATTAATAATGTCATAACAGTAATATACATGCATTTTTCACAATGTGGAGATAGTGGTAGACCTATGGGGGAGAAGAGTAGAATATTACATGCCTTTGACTGCAACCCCTTTCAGATGCCGTTTTCATATGCGAACAATACCTGATACGCTTACAACAGTGTCCCTTGACGAAGAAAGAAGGATGTACGGGGATCTGGGGTAACAGACGATTGAGCAAACCTAACCTTCTGGGAAACTTTTTTAATCAACAATGCTAATATTGATCTTTCAAAGACACACACACACACACACTTGTGTTTCGATAAACACTAATGTTTCATCACTGCATGCACGACGCATATCAGTATATGTTATGTGCTCTAGCCATCTCTCTCTCTCTCTCTCTCTCTCTCTCTCCTCTCTCTCCTCTCTCTCTCTCCTTCTCTTCTCTCTCTCTCTATCTCCAAACCTCTCTCTCGCTCTCTCTCTCAGTCTCTCTCTCTCTCTCTGTAGTATATGGTTTGGCAGGAAAGTCACAGGGACCGCATTTTCTACCAATTATTATGTTTTGCAACTAACTCAGCGTGTTACAGGTTGCCAGGGTAGCTTATGAAAAAGATAATTATCCACTGATATTTTAACAACCAATTAAGTTATGACTTAGAACTATTGGCTTCTGGAAGAGAAAAACATGCTTAGGAACTATTTAAGATATACTGAAATTTAGCAACCACGCTAGGCCTGAAGAGACCATAATTATATCACAATTCTACGTGGCAGCTGTATTTGTGTGTGTGTGTGGGGGGGGGGGGGGGGTTAAATGCCGATACACTATGTTAACGTTAAATATCTCATGATTAAGTCTATGCAAGGGTACCTATATTTATCTTCAGTAAAATGTATAAGTTAGATAAGAGACTGGCACCCTATATAATCATTAATAACTATATGCTTAACCATAAACCGAGTGCACTGTGAGGAGTACTGGAGAATTCGCCCCGAAAAGAGTTCGCCCCCCTTTGAGAAGTAATCCCGCCGCCAGTTCCCCCGTTAATGTCCCCCCGCCACCCTCTATTCATCTATCTAACCTAACCTAACCAAACCAATGAGTACAAAATGAGTACAAATGAGTAATGTCCTCAATTCCTTCTTTGCATCAGTTTTTACTACAGCAGACCTCAGGGGTTGGGGAGGGATGGACATAAGTAGTAAGCTCCAGGAGTGGTGGTGGTGGTGGTGGTGGGAGAGGGGGGGGGGGGGGGGGGGGGATCGGGCGAGCTCGTTGTCCAAGAGCGGGGCGACTTGGTTTAGGGGCGAATTCTCCTGTAACCACTGTGGGTGATGGCAGATAATATCTGTAGGACGGTGATTTCGAGGACCATTTGTTTGTAAAACCCTGTTGGGTATTGTTAATGTGTCCATTATGTGGGCTGCTGGAACACTATACTCTGTTTCAGCGACGCGGAGGTGAGATGTCAATGGCTAGCTAATTGGCCCATGCGATAGTGTTCAATGTCTCGTCCTTTAGTAATTATTAATTCTTAAAGATTTAAATAATCACGGTCGGCAAGTCAATCAGCTGGAACTATTGACATCTACCTGGTCGCTGAAACAGTATAGTCATTAGTATATAACAGACAGCACCTGGTCATGCTAATGCTACCACAGAAAGTGTAACAGGCAGTCAGACAGTCAATAGCCAACCCTTCATTCCCGTTAAATAGATGGGGAGGATTAGCAAGGGACATTAGAAAGGGAACAATGATGACCGGGAGAAAATTAATACAATAAACACCTTCCAAAGCAAGTATCTTAACATTCGGAACAACATTCACCAGGCCTCAATACCATTGACTTCACCTCAGATGATATACACTTCCACAACAAAGTCTCTTCACAACATCGGGGATGATAACCTTCCAGGTTTGTCAATTAAAAGGTTACAAATACCTTCACATGTTCTTCCTAACAAACCTCCTCCATTCATTCCTGTAACAACAATCACATATAATATCCATGTTAATAGTTCATACATCGACCATGAACCTCCCGACCATGGTTCACCCTTATTGTTTTGGCTGCAATCATACATTTTATTGAGACTAGTGCTTGATAATTTCATTCAGCACTGGAGCCACGGCGATCGAGTGGCAAGCACGCTCAAGTGTGAATCTGCTTGACCTGTGTTCGATCCCAGCCAAGGCTGACATATTTAGTGGGTGTGAAACTCAGGTGTCTGAAGCAACTGCCATCAGCCCCTTATCTGTATCCTCCTACTTTCTCTATCCTAGTTTTAAAGCCAAAGGCAGATGTTGTGCATACTTGCACAACAAACTCACTGGCTCTCGTATTTCCGATTGTGGCTCCTCTGAATTCTCCACTTTTTGGCTCAAACTTTCCTGTCATTCTCATATTAAATATTTATGTGATATTTGTCTTTCCCCTAACTCTACCGACTTTCCCAAATTGTTTGATTATCTAAACTCTAAAGAGGAACACATTCTAGCCATTTCTCCTTTTTCTGAATCTCTATTTTAGGAGATTTCAACGTTTATCACCACCAATGGCTCTCCTCTAATTCTACTGACCAACATGGTGAACAAGCCTACGTCTTTTCTATCCTAAATGACCTAGAGAAGTTGGTTCAGCAACCTACCCGTTTCCCGGATCGCCTCGGAGATCGGCCCAACATTCTTGACTTGTTTTTAACTTCTAACCTTCTTCTTATAGTGTCGATCTTTTCTCTCCTTTGGGCTCCTCCGACCATAAACTTATCTCTGTCATCTGTCCTATCTCTCCAGTACGGCCACCTGATCCTCTTAGCAGGCGGCGCTTGTGGCAATTTGTCACTGACAACTGGGAGGCTCTCTGGTAGTACTTCTTTGATTTCCAATGGAATGAATATTGCTTCTGTGGCCGAGGACCCTCGGAGAGTGCTGAACGCATTACCGAGGTAATCCTATCGGGCATGGAGGCATAGATTCTATTTTTTTTCTCTCTGACTAGTGCAAAAATTTCTGGTTTACTCATGCTTTTTCTACTGCTGTCTGCAATAAGGAGGAAGCATTTAAACGGTACCGACGCCTTAACCCTCAAGAATCTCATTCTTCCTATATTTCTGCCCGGAATCAAGCCAAATATGTTCTTCGACTTGCCAAACACTCTTTCATCAGTAATAAATGCACTGAACTATCCAACTCTAGCTCTTCCAAGCTTTCTAGCATCTAGCCTAAAACCTGTCCGACAATTTTTCTTCCTTGTTTTTCCCTCCCCTTTTCCACTCTGATGGCACAACCATCACTTCTTCATCTGACAAAGCTGAACTATTCGCTCAAACTTTCCGCTAAAAACTCCACCTTGGATGATTCCGGTGCTATTCATCCCTCTCCACCCCCCTCTCTCCTACTTATGCCTAATATCCTAATCTCTTCTAAAGATGTACTTTCTATCCTCTCTGGGCTTAGTACATAGAAGGTGTATGGTCCGAATGGTGTTCCTCCTGTTGTACTCAAAAACTGTTCTTCCGTGCTGACTCCCTGCCTAGGCAAACTCTTTTGTCTCTGTCTCTTCTCTAACATCTTCCCTTCTTGCTGGAAGTTCGCTCTCATTCAACCTGTCCCAAAGAAGGGTGACCATTCTCAACCCTCCAACTATCGTCCAATTGCTCTCATCTCTTGTGTCTCTAAAGTTTTGAAACTATTCTTACTTCCAAATTTCTTGAGCATTTATCTTCTCATAATCTACTCTCAGATCGTCAGTATGGCTTCATTAAGGGTCGCTCTATTGGAGATCTTCTTTCATATCTTACTAACGCCTGGTCATCCTCCTTTCGGGACTTCGGTGAGACCTTTTCTATAGCGCTAGACATATCGAAGGCCTTCAATGTAAGAGGTATAGAGTTATAAGAGTTTCTACCGTATTTCGTCATTATGTAATTCACTTCCATTCTCTCGTATATTTTTCGTGTGTTTCTATGTAATATTCCCTAATATCAATATGGCCTTTTCCTTTATCCGTAAACCGTTTATCCTTAAAACGTGGCGACCACCTAAATTACATAATTGTTTTAATAGTTCTACTCAGTCTTTCTTAACTCCTTTCGTACCGGCGACGGGTCTTTTTATTTTCTTCTAGCTACTATTAGACACTATTTTTCAGCTTAAAAAGGCCTCTAGCAGTTAAGCGGCTTTGAACTATCTCAATTATCCCTTCATTCTACCACAGATCCTTCTTAAGCTGCACAAATCATCTAATTATAGCTAGAATTAAATGAAAAAGACGTCGCGGTACAGAAGGGGTTAAACATATCCTACGATTACCTTATCTCAGAGAACCTAATCTGTTTACAATAGGAGTACTCGGCTAAATTATACGAGGTTAAGGGGAGATGGGGCTTTTTTCTGTTGCCCTTTCTTTCTCAAGTTTAGCCCCATTAGTTTTCTGTTCGTGTCATTTAGGTGTCGATTTTTTCCTGGCGAGCGATAGCGATATATTAGTGTAAGTCTGTATGAATGAATGGGTCTTCGTTCTGTAAAGAGGGATGTGAGTGGTCATTTTGAGTTTGCTAGATGTAATATTAGTTTTTAGTACAGCCTTTAATACAATTAAATTATTGTATGAATCGTTACCATAATCATTAAATCTATTGTATATGCCAATACAAAATAGTTTAAGTATATAACCTCAGAAGAATATTTAAATATTTAGAATTACATGTTATGCAGACAGTAGACAATCATACATTAGCCAACCTTATTTCACCAATGTGGAGCCTGGCGATTTCGATTTGCTTCATATATATTTGTGCGAGAGATTAGGAATGTCAACGAACCATGCTAAAATGTGAAGTTATGCACGACACAAATATATAGTTAACAGGATTATAAGCATAATGTAAAATAATTAGCCAAAATACAAGTTTCAGGGTCCATTTTCATAAATATAGATCGTCACGGATTATGTAAAGTAAGCGATAGGTGTGACCCATGGTAGAGCAAGGACATAATCTGATTATTATCATACGATTGTGACACAACTTGCATAAGTCTACCCCACATGTTCCGCGTTTAACAAATAAGTAAAAAGGAAAACAAGCACCAACATATTTATGATCCTTACGAGGCTGCTTGTAAATATGATTGCAAAAGAGCAGATACACACATAATGATATGGAGTAAAATAAGTCCACATATAACGTCATTGTCACCATATAAGGCATTGTTTTTTTCTTCTGTGTTAGACACATTATACTTGCGTGACCCGCCATCGAATGTTGTCATATTTGATAAGTTGCATCTACTATTGGTCTATATATAACCTGTTTAAAATCCATATTATCATTTGGTGTCACATAAGTCGTGGGGATAAGTATGCTATAATTAATGATATAGTATAGATATTAGCCTACTCTTATGACTTCAGAAAGCTACCTTACACTTGTTGTTTTTTAAAATGTACTATTTATTTAAACTAATATAGCATTGTCTTTTCTTTTATATGCTGTGCAATCTCAGACAACTAAATACATATTCTCATGCAATTGACAACAGTGATAGTCATTGGTCGACCATCACTCTCTAACCTCGGAAACACAAACTACGTCAACTAAGCATTACTCTTGGCATAATTGGTAATCACACACACACACACACTCAGAATATTGTGTGCCTCACTAAGCATTATCGGAGTGAATATACTTTTTATTGATAATTATTTTTGGTTGTAACATGGAACACTTAGCAAAGTCATTATTTAGCAACAGTACTAAATGTATGCTACGCAATTGAGATATATATCATAATCATATATTGCGTGACACCTCATCTAATAGTGGGTGGACATAACAATAGCCATTATGTGCGTTTGCGTAATGCGTGTGTGTGTTGAATGCCTGCTTGTTTGCATATGCTTGTGGCGTGTTATAGTGTAGTAATTATAGTTCAGAAATATATACATATAAGTTATGTTGTAAGAACAGAAATATATATTTATTTGAATATAGTATTTATTCTAGTTCGAAATCAAATTACCACAGTAATCCTTTGTATTTTAATTAGTATAACTATAATAATGGTTTCCAATGCAAGTCACGAGGATATATTGTCTCCAGGCATACCAACAGTTACATTCTGCAACATTTTTCTAATCAAAACAACTTCACAAGAAGCACACCATCTATCTATCTATTGCCTGATGCGTTGATCCCGAAGGGGTGGCCACGAACGAACCGCCCCCTGCACTTCCAGTCCCGTCGACGCCACCTCCCCCAACCAGCACGCCTTCGTTCATATACTTCCTCATTCCACTCTCCCTCCTGTCCCTCCACCTCGCTCTCGTACACCCTCTTAGTCCATTCTCGCTTCTCCATACGTTCCATATGGCTGAACCATCTCAAGTTGTTACTTTTCACACTTTCCAGCACATCTACCCTCCACACCACACCTTACTTCCTCATTAGTCTGTCTATTCCATGTACTCCGCACACACTTCTTAAGTAATTAATTTCCACTGCACATCAAGCACCTGTCATTGTTGGCATTGAAAGATAATGCAGGTGGGTCAAACCATTATATTGTTGAGGACAGTAAAGATAGAGGGTATATATTGATATCGTGACACATGTTGGCATGCCTAACAGCTGTAAGTGAGGTATTTTCAGAGGTGTTATGGTGGCGAGGAATTGAGCCATACCATTTTCAACTTTCTGTCATGAGACAAAAGAGGTCAAAATCGCATACACGTCTACAGTAAGGTAACGCATGTTTGATGATGCAGAGTATTTCAGTCCTTATCTAGCTGTGCAATAGATCGTTAATACAATCAATCGTAAAATACGGTTGCCAGCTTCATTTAAATTTTTGACATACCAATTTTCCTGGATGGCATAGAATACATAGTAATTTGCTTTATTATATATACCTACGGTAGTTCATCAACTAATTTACTTTCGGAATACGATTACCTTGAGTTAATAGGCATAGGCCAAATAAACAAAGGTTCATGGCCAGTAAATGTTTGTAAACTGCTTTGTAAAAAGTTAAATGATAGTAAAATACTGTATATCAAATAAGATTAATATGTAAATCGCCCATGATCAAATTGTACAAAAGGCTGATACACTATTTGTGTTTGTTTGATTAGTATAACCAATCTTTCCTACACAATAATACCCCCCCCCCCCCCCCCCACCCGCAAATCTAACTACGCCATCTATGGGACATAATATGCAACAGATTCAGGGTGGGGGGAGTGAGCGATCTTACTAATATCAGAGCGAAAGACTCCCAGCGAAATTACCATAGGTGGCCCAGTCAGAAAGGTGACCGACTGTACGTATGTTTGTAATATCTGCCAGTTCTCCGCCCTAATATGGTAAGATTCAGTGAGAGTAGATATTGTTTCGGTAATTTTTGCAAAGATGCTTCATTTAATTTTATTTCATTTTCTATTATTCATATGAAGCTTCATTTAAACTTTGAAAGTCTCGTCATGTTATCCTCTATTCTTGTTTCTGTTTCATTGATTCATTTAGCGTGTCATTGCTTCGATGCTGTAATTCATAGGTGGTTTAAATGGGTGTTTCGGAACTGTCTGAAGGTTATATAAGGGGGATGGGAGCAAAGTCCATTCACTCTACTTCCAGCAGCAGTCCAACGGGAACTAAGGATCATACACCTGTTGAGGGCCGGGCTGGTGAGGCATCTTCTCCCCCACCTGTTACGAGAGTCTTTCCAGGTCGTCCCGGTGCCGCCCTGTAGCTGGTGTTGCTTTGGCTCGCTGATTCTCCGGAGTCTTAGTACCTGTTACGCTGCTTAGACTTTCACCTCTGCAATGCTTCAGAGGGAAGCTCTTAATATTTGACACTAACTTTTATGGGACTGTTAGACCTGGGGGACTACTCGAGGGGTTGAATATAGTATATACTAAATTTCAAGCTCTAACGTTGTATATACATTATGTAAATAAATGTATGGTTTTATGTCTGTATCCTTTGGTTCTCCTTATGTGAAAGGTGTTAGAATTCCCATTCTTTTTAGTATGCCTTTACAATTGTGTATATAATTGCTACCATATTTAACCATCAATACCACACCAATGTTAGTTTCGAAAAAGTAGAATATTGGCGTTGATGATGACAATTGTGAATATAAGACATAATAAAACAAGAAAATTAATTAAATTAATACATACATGGTGGAAACAGAAACATTACCAATTTAATGACGATAGTACTATGTTAATTATAGAACAACAAACTTCGATATTCAAATAAAAAGGATGCAGCAACAAATAGAGAAATATTAACTCCTTAAGTACCGTCAACGTCATTTTTATTGGACTCTAACTACATTCAGAGGATTTTATATACCTTAGTAAAACTATATGGTACCTAAAAGGGGTAATTGAGATAGTTTGTAACCTATTAATGGGCAACGTCCTTCCTAACCTGAATATAATCCTCTAATAAGTGCCAGAATAAAATGAAAGGGACATCACCGGACTCGATGGGTTAATTAAGTAGAAAATAAATGAAATAGTAAATAAAATAATCAGGTGTAAGGGGAGAGATATAGCAATCAGTGGACGGAGGAACAAAATAATTTTCATTAAAAATCAGTAACATATGCATAATTATGAACAGGTTATGATGAAATCAGAACAGAATTTTATGCCATTGCGAATCTTAGTCACTAGTAAACATAGTTGCAAGTACAACATTTGTGTATATTCACCTACAAGAACATACGTCCATACGTAGTATTTCATTAATGTTTTATATATTAATTTGGAGATGGTAATATATACAATAGACGTGGATCAACACCTTCAGGTTCGTCTTGTTGTTTCCTATATATATTTGTGAACAGAGTAACTAACCATAAAGCATATCATATATTAAAACATCCTGTTTGTGGTAATGCATGACAATGGGATCGAGTAAGTTTTTCAACAAGTTTCATCAAGGCCGATGCTTTTGTTCTAATTATATTTTGAAAACATACTGACATACAGGAACGATTATATTGGCCAAATACTAAGCACATCACCCAGCAGAGAAATAACATACCGTATTATTAGATGATTAGAACGGTTGCAGATTAAAGTGAGACGCTTCTGCATAGTAACCACGTGCGGGCAATGCGCGCGCGTCGGCTGCCCAGCCGTTTAGAAACCGGCTGGTGGTAGCCGTCCGGTAGGCTTTCCCTTAGTATATATCCTACGACAATGTAACTCAAACAATGCTTATCAAAATTAATTTATCCCTAGAACTACTACTCTTTGGAATTCGCTTCCCTCGAATTGCTTTCCACAAACTTACAATCTACAAATGTTTAAATCCAGTTGTTACAAACATTTTATGAATGGAGGATGCCTTTAGGCACATGGACCTTTTTGTTTTATCTGTGTTTTTCCTTCCTCCGTTCATTGTCTCGTCTGGGATATTCTTATGTTGTTTCACAGCTTGAAGTGACCCTTATTCTTAACCAACGCATCTTAGTATATTTTATTCTCGATAGTTGATTGTTTCATTATAATATATAAGATGTAAGTCTAATGAGAGTGGGAGGAGACGAGCGGAAGAGAGAGACCGGCTTGGGGACGTTGCTTCGCGCGGAGAGTCCAGCTTGGGACGAGCCTGAAGCGTTGCCACATGCATTTGATTGCAACGTTAGGCTTAGTTTCGACTCACGACCAGGCAACGGTGTTGAGTGTTGCCAAGCCTGGGATGTATTCTGCATGCCTAGGGCGGGGTCCAGACAGACAGATTCAAGACTCAGAGCTCACCTCATTGTCGTACCCTTCGGACCCCCTTGATATCTATCCCTCTCAACCCCACTTAGAAACGTTATCTCTTACTTTGTATACCTTCTTTCCACTACTTCACCAATCTATTTAATTATCCCATCCCCTTGATAGACCTTATATCTATTATTGTATTAACGACGAGCTCTCAGATAACTAGATAGGATTTTGGGCCTTATGCAGAGATGTAAATGTTAATGAGACCTAGGAAGCTTTTTTGTTGTCTCATATTTGGTGGTTTCATGCTTGCTAGTGTGTTCTTGTGTCAGGTTAGCAGGGGCTAGACCGGAGGGGAGGCTTTTTGCGATCCTTTAAGTAAAGTCTGCTGGTGCGTGTCCCGTGGACCCGCACAACTTTACTAGGATACCCGTGGGAGTCTGGGGGCATTTTCTTGTCTGTGTCCCTGTGTGTCTAGCGTTGTGTTGTGTGAGGGCCCTTGCCTAGTCCACTCAGCACTGCGCTAGCACGTCTTGCTTTTGTTTTAGGGTCGCCAGGAGAGAGTCAGATACTTGCGATCTGAGTCTCTCAAGAGAGCACCCTTTGAATTAGAGTAATTTGGCGCACAGACCTGGGAACGTCCCTAGGCTAGAGCAGGTGGCTCAGCCCGGGTATCCGAAGCCTATATCCTTCCGGCTAGACCTCTGCCACCTGGCAGATTAACAGCTAGGGGTTTATTATCTCTGTATGCTTGTTATTGTGCCACAGTTTCCCGTTTTTGTGAGCATTGTGAGTCAGGGTGTGGCTTAGAGAGACTGTCCGAGCAGGCTTGCCTGACTAAGAGTGAGAAGCACACCTGTATGTGGTTATGTTGCGAGTTGCTGCCTTTATTTAATTATACCTATGCCATTATACACTGTATGGCCTATCCCTAGTATTTATTCCTGCTTATGAGTTAAGAGTTCTCTAAATCCGTAACGTATTTTCTTTGCTAAGCATCAGATCCTACAGTAGCCGCATGCAGTTTAGAAACCCGCATCTTGTCTACCTGTACGATGTTTTGAGGCCTGTTTGCTTTCACCTTCTTTCACGCAGGGGTGATTAGTTGTATAAATTAACGTAACATTAAATGTACTTTCTTCTAGTTTGTTATTAAATTGTTTCTGCAATTTAATTCCGTTATCTATCTTTTCCTTGAAGCTTTAAGTCAACTTAATTGTGTGATCTTTTATATAGCCTGCTTGACTATCAGCAGTCTATAGTGCGTGCACCCTGTAACAGAGTCATAGGATATACCTTGTTGTCCAGGCAGGACTCTTGACGGTTTAGGGTGGTTTGTTGCCTGGGTTTATAGATAAGGGTTGGATCTAGCGTTTTCCGTTGTTGCTTGTTGCCGCATACCTAGTCCAATAGAAAGAGCCCAGTGTTTATATATACCAGGACGTAACAAATGGCGACCTTGCCAGGATTTACTGAACAGAGGAATATAGTGGTCATTTGTTTTGAGATTCCTTATGATTAGAGGAATACAGTGGACATAGATTTTTTTTTGGAGCAACCAATATAACACATTAAAGACTTTAAATAACATTAGTATATACATAGTTGCATAGGAGATAAGGCACATTCTATAACCGTGATAATTACTGCAGTACACAAACATGTCTAATACATCAGAACACAGTGATGGGTCAGGTCACGATACGGGCTCGGAGGGAGAAAGACCTGTGGAGTGGCTAGTCGATAGCGAGGAGGGTGCTAGAAGATTTTTAGAGTTGTCCCTTACCGCTGCCAGGGTGTTGAAGCTGAATAAGTATGGCTTAAAGTGTGTGGCAGGTCTTCAGGGTCACCAGGGTTTAAGAGGCATGAGGAAAGATCAGCTGAGGACTTTGATATTGGGTTTAGAAGGGAGAGACCTGGAGGCCCCGGTCCCCAGCCCCCCCTCCACTCTACCCCCATATCAAACATCAGGGTGCCTGAATTTAGTACATACCCCCAAGTTGATGGTCAATGGCAGCGTGGAATTCAATCACAGGGACCCTCTCCATTAAATGCAACTTCCCCTCCTCAAGGGTTGACTCCAGATTTGTTGTTTCGGCTTGAGATGGCCAAGGTTGAGGCCGCTAGAGCTCAGGTTGAGGCCGCCGAAAGACAGGTTAGTGTGCAGGCTGAAGTGGCTAGAGCTCAGGTTGAGGCTGCAGAGAGAACAGCTATACGAGAGGCTGAACTTCAGGCAGAGTCTACTAGGTATCGGGCTGACAGGGAGCTGGAGAGATCTAGAGTGGAGGTAACAGGGCGAAATATTGGGGGAGGTAACGGACATCGGGACCAATCATTGTCGCACCTGCTTAACCCTTTATTAGCGGCTCACCACTTAAGTCGTATTTAATAAAGCTGGACTATGTGGCGGCGCTCGACATAACTCGAGTGGCAATTTCAGCACGTAATATGTCTGAGAGAGAGAGACAAGTGGTGGCAGGAGACTAGCGAGCGTATGACTGCTCCAGACCACCGCGGCGAACCTACTGACACAAATCTCAGCTCCCTCCTCCCTCTCTCACTCGCTACATACTCAATTATGTACCGAAAGTACCGAATTACCTGCTTTTTGCACTCGCGTTGCACGGTTATTGCAAGAAAACTATCCATCATACAAGGATCGTTATGGTGTCATTCGAAAGCTCTGTTTATGCCCTTTCAGGGATAGATACTTGTTTTACGTTCTGGGTCTTATTTAGGCATGAAAATGATCATGTAAACAGCCCTATTTTGGCTAAAAACACCCCGCTGGGCGGTACACATAAATAAACCGCATAGGCCGCTCGTAAGGTGTTAAACTAGTTCCTGTGTTCGATGAATTATGTGTGGCTGAGTTTTTTATGCGATTTGAGAAGAAGTGTCAGGAACACCAGTGGCCTCAGGAAAAGTGGGCAGCATTAGTTTCATCAAGACTCCTAAGAAAGGGGCTAAAAGCGTATGATGCACTACCTTTAGAGTCCTGTGTAGTTTATGATGAGCTAAAGAAGGCTGTGCTACGGGCCTATGAGTTACAACCAGAAACTTACCGCTTGAAGTTTCGGGGTGTTACTAAGGGCAAGGATAGTACCTTCCTAGAACACACCCGGGACTTTTCTGATGCACTACGACATTGGCTGCGTTCTGAGAGGGCAGCTACTTTTGAGGAGTTGAGTGAGCTGGTTCTCTTGGAGCAGTTCTTTAAGTGCACAGGCGGGGACTTAACATTAAATATAAAGGAAACAAATCCTAGAACTCTCCAGGAGGCAGCAGAAATGGCTGATCTCCGACTGTCATTAATTCGAGGGTGCGGAGCAGCAGTAGTGAGTCGGGTGCAAAGGATCGTACCCCTCCCCCTCCCAAGAATTTTGATACACATAAATACACAAAACCATCTAGCACTGACAATAAAACTGAACATAAACCAAATACTGTCCCGTATAAGAAGTCTAATGGTACCTCCCACTCCCAAGGGAAACCAAAGAGTAAAGAGTGCTTTGCATGTCACAAGGAGGGTCACTTTGCAAATGCTTGTCCGAACAAGCCACCAAACAAGGTTGTGTCATTGGCCCGCAGCATAGGGGTGTCGCCTAATAGTACTTAAGAATTGCTCCTTGGTGCTCGCTCCTGTATTGGCAAAAAATTTCCGTCTGTGTACTCATACCTCATGCTTCCCAGTACCCTGGAAAGAAGCAAACATCCATCCAGTTCCTAAAAAAGGTGCCTCTTCAGATCCATCAAACTACAGACCAATAGCTATAACTTCCACTCTTGGCAAAGTTTTTGAAATTATATTAAATAATCACATAATTAAGCATCTGGAGAATAATAAATTAATCAGTGATAGGCAATATGGTTTTAGACGATGTCGATCAACTGCAGACATCTTTGCCTTCTTACGCATCAAATCAACCAAGCTACAGACCAACATGGTGAAACACATACAATAGCACTGGATATATCAAAGGCATTTGATAGAGTCTGGCATCAATCCTTATTGTCGAAGATGTCACACTACGGCCTTGCATCATTAGTTCCACTAATTTCTTCTTATCTTCATAACAGAAAAATACGTGTAATAGTAGATGGCCTTTATTCTCAATTCCTCAATAAATGCTGGTGTTCCCCAGGGATCAGTTTTGGCCCCAACTCTGTTCCTCATTCATATCAATGATCTCATATCTACCACTCATAATCCAATACATTCCTACGCAGATGACTCAACACTCCACAGTTCCTTCCACTTTACCATTCTTTCACCCAACCCGATCTTATAAATTCAAAAATAAACACTGCAATTTCTCTGAACCAGGACCTTTCTAGAATTAATGAATGGGACAAGAGAATCTAGTTTCCTTTAATGCACAGAAAACCAAGTACATTCAATTTTCTAACCGACAGAATCTCACTGACTCCCATATATTTTTTAATGATGTAAATATTCCCACTTCCCCTAGTATTGACATTCTCGGTGTAACATTAACTACTAACTTGAGCTGGACACATTATGTTAGAAGCATTGCTAAGAATGCCTCTAAAAAACTGGGACTCCTGTACAGAGTTCGAGAATTCTTCACTGACGAGCAGTTGGCCGTAATATATAAAAGTCATGTGCGCTCTCAGATGGATTACTGTTCACCTCTGTGGGGTGGAAGTGGAGTGGTTGCATTGAGGCAGTTGGACAAAATTCAAAATAAAGCTATTAGATTAATCAATAACCCTGCAATCACACAGGACCTTCCTACATTAGCCATACGAAGAAACGTTGCATCCCTTGCATTATTCTACAGATATTTTCACAGCAATTGTTCCGAGGAACTTGCTTCAATTGTGCCGCCTCTCCACATCTTTCCCCGTAGAACTAGGGCAGCTGAGAGCGCCCATGAATTTACACTTTCTCCTCCACAATGCAGAACTTCTGCTTATCAGAATTAATTTATCCCCAGAGCTACTACTCTTTGGAATTCACTTCCCTCGAATTGCTTTCCACAAACTTACAATCAACAAATGTTTAAATCCAGTTGTTACAAACATTTTATGAATGGAGGATGCCTTTAGGCACATGGACCTTTTTGTTTTATCTGTGTTTTTCCTTCCTCCGTTCATTGTCTCTTAAAAAAAAAAAAAAAAAAAAAAAAATCTTCTGAGTTTGCCAAGGGTAGTTCGTCAGAGGGTGGGACACAGCCTGTGTTCAAGAGTCCGGAAGGCTCGAACCCTGTCCGCGACGTCTTTGGGGGTCATAGAGGGCATGGTTTTGTGAGGTGGGCTGGCGAAAGGCGAGGAGTTAAGCTATTGCGTGATACGGGGGCTTCTCAGACCTTATTAACCCTTAATTAGCGGCGAGCAACATAAGTCGAGTTAAATAAAGCTGGACTATGTGGCGGCGCTCGACATAGGTCGAGTGGCAATTTCAGCACGTAATGTGGCTGAGAGAGAGAGACAAGTGGTGGCAGGAGACTAGCGAGCGTATGACTGCTCCAGACCACCGCGGCGAACCTACCGACACAAATCTCAGCTCCCTCCTCCCTCTCTCACTCGCTACATACTCAATTATGTACCGAAAGTACCGAATTACCTGCTTTTTGCACTCGCGTTGCACGGTTATTGCAAGAAAACTATCCATCATACAAGGATCGTTATGGTGTCATTCGAAAGCTCTGTTTATGCCCTTTCAGGGATAGGTACTTGTTTTACGTTCTGGGTCTTATTTAGGCATGAAAATGATCACGTAAACAGCCCTATTTTGGCTAAAAACACCCCGCTGTGCGGTACATATAAATAAACCGCATAGGCCGCTCGTAAGGTGTTAAAGATCTTTACTGGTAGACCGATTAACGCTGCTCGGGTGGTGGTAGTTCAGGGGATCAATGCTACGAAGTCCTACCACCCGCTGGTGCGGATGGAGCTGGAGGTGGGTAGTGTGGCGAAGGAGCTGGATGTGGGAATTGTAGAGAACTTGCCTGTTGGGGGCGTCGACCTCCTCCTCGGCAACGACTTTGCGGTGCCTGCTTCTAAGGTTTCACCCTTGGTCGCTGCCGAGAAGGTGGCCGACGTTAGTTGGGAGGAACAGGAGTAGGTTGAGAAGTGTAGCGTACAAACCATGGCATGTGTTGTGACGCGTTCTCAGACATCCGGAGCCTTGCAGCCACCACCTCAGTCTATCGAACCGCGGAGGAAAGGTCACAAGAAAACGGGAAGTGTTGGTCAATTGGAGAGTTTTGAGCCAGCAGTGTTTCTTGGTGACTCATTATTGGCACCTATGTTAGAGTCTGGAGAGGCCCCGGGGCCTGTCACCGCTAGTGCAGGTGCAGGGCAGGAAGAGACTCTGCGACAGCATCGTTATGCGCAGCGTGAGGAAAGGATGGCTCAGCGGGACATTGGAGGTGGAAATAAATTATTTAAGATGAACTTGGATAATCTCGCACCTGCTGATATATGTTCCTTGCAGCTGGAAGATCCTGAAGTCAGGGCGTCTGGTAATGGTGCTGTCGAACTGGAGAGCGATGGGGATGCGCAGCCTGGTGATTTTTTCTTGTCCGAGGGGATCTTGCATCGGAGACATCAGGATCCCAAGAAAAAGTGGGATGGCGGGTCAGGATTAGTGGACCAGTTAGTAGTACCGAGGGTGTGCCGTGAGAGCTTATTGAGATTAGCTCATGAAGTGCCTTTGGCAGGACACCTGGGGGCACGTAAGACGGAGGCAGCTCTGAGCAAGCTTTTCTGGTGGCCTGGGTTAAAGGCGAGTGTCGTGTCACAGTGTCACACTTGTCAAGTTGTTGGGAAACCCAATCAGGTCATCCCGAGAGCCCCGTTACAACTCATCCATGTCATTGGGCCGCCCTTCAGCAAGGTAGTTATCGATATGGTTGGCCCATTGCCCCCCACTAGTGCCGGCAATACATTTTTACTAACTGTAATGGATGTAGCAACACGGTATCCAGATGCTTACCCCATGCGCAACGGGATGGCTAAGACTGTTGTCAAAAACCTACTTGTCTATTT
The DNA here is from genome assembly GCA_032716605.1 of Paralithodes platypus. Lineage (NCBI taxonomy): Eukaryota > Metazoa > Arthropoda > Malacostraca > Decapoda > Lithodidae > Paralithodes > Paralithodes platypus. Next base: position 54,270,376 of record CM064578.1, read on the forward strand.
CTCTCGTTATGGCTACCCTCAGGAGATCCAGTCTGATCAGGGATCCAATTTTACTTCTGCTCTGTTTAAGCAGACCATGCAGCAACATGGGATAGTGTCTGTGGTGTCATCTGCCTACCATCCCGAGAGTCAGGGAGTTTTGGAAAGGTGGCACTCGACTCTCAAGAGTATGTTGCGGTGTTATTGCATGGAAAATGGGAAGGACTGGGATCTAGGTCTCCCATACGTTTTATTTGCTGCGAGAGAAGTACCTAGGGAGAGCTTGGGATTTAGCCCGAACGAGTTGGTTTTTGGACACAGGGTCAGGGAGATCTGGGAGGGAGTCACAAAGCCATGCTCGCTTCTAAAGTATGTTGTTGAAAGCCGTGAGAGAATGCTAAAGAGCCTGGAGGTAGCTGGTCGGAACCTTAAGAGTTCACAAGCTCAGATGAAGGACAGATACGACCAGAAGGTGAAGCTGAGGGAGTTTGAAGTAGATCAGGAGGTACTGATACTACTGCCTCTGGTGGGACACCCCTTGTCTGCCAAGTATTCTGGTCCGTATCGGGATGTAAGGAAGGTTTCTGATCTCGACTAATTAGTAGCTACTCCTGATCGTAAGAAAAAGAACCAAATTTGCCATGTAAATCTGATGAAAGAGTATGTGAGGCGCCCCTCCGAGCCTCTCACTGTCCCGGTGTTGATCTGCAGTGATCGTGGTGGAGAAGGAGGAAGGGACAGTCAAGCTGCGGGGGAGGATAATTGGGATTGTCATGTTTCCGCGGATCAGTGGGCGGGGAATTCTAGACAAGTGGCTCACGAGTTGATATTGCACCTGCCTGAGCAACAGCGTGTAGCTGTGCAGCACTTGTTTGATTCAAACCCAGCTGTTTTCGCAGAGCATCCTGGCCTCACTACTCAAGCGGTGCACGATGTCGATGTTGGGGACCACCCGCCCTTTAAATCAGTGCCATACCGTGTTCCTCCTATTAAATTACCAGCACTTAGGGAAGAGCTGGATTATATGCTGAAACGTGGGCTGATTTCTGAGGGTGCAGTAAGGTGGACTTCCCCAGACACACTGCAGCCCAAACCAGATGGCAAGGTGCGGTTTTGTATAGATTTCCGCAGGTTGAATGGTTTAACCCCCACAAATGCCTACCCTCTCCCTCGCGTGGACGACAGTGTGGATAAGATAGGAAAAGCCAAGTTCCTCACTAAGATAGACCTTGTTAAGGGTTATTGGCAAGTGCCCTTGTCTGAGCGAGCGCGAGAGGTGTGTGGGTTTGTGGTGGACGGTGCCACATATCGTTGCCATGTTATGCCATACTGGCTGAAAAATGCCCCTGCAACGTTTCAGAAATTAATGAACGACATTGTAGCCGACATTCCCAACTGTACGGTGTACCTAGATGATGTCATAATATACGACGATGATTTTAACAGTCACTGTGCTCACATCAGACAGCTTTTTAATAAACTGAATGAAGCAGGTTTGGTGGTAAACCTGGGTAAGTGCGATTTTGTCAAAGCCACAGTTTTGTACCTGGAGTTCGAGGTGGGGATGGGTCAGGTGTGATCTCCACAGACAAAGATCAAAGCCATCGATCAGTTTCCCCAGCCTACGACTAAGAAACAAATCATGCGGTTTCTAGGTACGATAGGCTATTATCGTCGCTTCATCAAAGGCTATTCGACTGTACTTGTCCTTAGATAATAAGTCAGTTAAAGGTGCAAGAAGTTCCGGTGGTCTCCTGAGTGTGCAGAGGCGTTTTCCTTGGTGAAACACCTGTTATGTACCCACCCCTTACTCAGGGCCCCGGACTTCAGCAGACCTTTTCAGCTGGAGACTGATGCCAGTGGCGTAGGAGCTGGGGCTGTCTTGTTACAGACAGATGATGAAGGTATCGAACATCCAGTGAGTTTTTACAGTAAAAAATTCAATATTGCACAAAGGAATTACTCTGTAATTGAAAAAGAACTCCTGGCGATAGTGCTGGCGCTCAGGCACTTCGATGTATATGTTCCTGCTTTCGGACCAGTCGTAGTGGTTTATACCGATCATCACCCTCTGAAATTCTTGAATCAGTTTCATAACCGGAATATGAGGCTGACCAGGTGGTCACTCATGCTTCAGGAGTATAATCTGGACATACGCCATATTGCCGGTTTTGATAACGTGATAGCGGATTGTCTATCAAGGGTGGATGATGTTGGTTAGACTGCCACAGGATTGAGGGTTGAGTGTGGAGGAATATAGGCTGTCACCGTAGTTCAGCCGGAAAAAAACAAAAACAAAAATGTATAAAAACTCTTTATTTTTATAAAGTGTAGAATTTTGTATAAGATGTTGTAGCAGTATCTAAGTTGAATGTTTTCGCTTATTGTCGCTGAGTTAGTTGAACTTGCTCGGTGGAGCGCAACAGTCTTTATTTTTTTTTATATATGGTGCCTTGTGTCGCAACAGTGTGTGGTACTATGAGAAGCTTTCTGTTAGATATGAAGAACTTAGTCAAGGGTCTTATATCTTGGGGGAGGTGTGACGCTTCTGCATAGTAACCAAGTGCGGGCCTTGCGCGCGCGTCGGCTGCCCAGCCGTTTAGAAACCGGCTGGTGGTAGCCGTCCGGTAGGCTTTCCCTTAGTATATATCCTACGACAATGTAACTAATGTCTGGGACATTCTTATGTTGTTTCACAGCTTGAAGCGGCCCTTATTCTTAACCAACGCATCTTAGTATATTTTATTCTCGATAGTTGATTGTTTCATTATAATATATAAGATGTAAGTCTAGTGAGAGTGGGAGGAGACGAGCGGGAGAGAGAGACCGGCTTGGGGACATTGCTTCGCGCGGAGAGTCCAGCTTGGGACGAGCCTGAAGCGTTGCCACATGCATTTGATTGCAACGTTAGGCTTAGTTTCGACTCACGCATGGGGTAGAGGATTTTGACCAGGCAACGGTGTTGAGTGTTGCCAAGCCTGGGATGTATTCTGCATGCCTAGGGCGGGGTCCAGACAGATTCAAGACTCAGAGCTCACCTCATTGTCGTACCCTTCGGACCCCCTTGATATCTATCCCTCTCAACCCCACTTAGAAACGTTCTCTCTTACTTTGTATACCTTCTTTCCACTACTTCACCAATCTATTTAACCCTTAAAAAGCGGCCCACCACTTAAGTCGAGTTAAATAAAGCTGGACTATGTGGCGGCGCTCGACATAACTCGAGTGGCAATTTCAGCACGTAATGTGGCTGAGAGAGAGAGACAAGTGGTGGCAGGAGACTAGCGAGCGTATGACTGCTCCAGACCACCGCGGCGAACCTACTGACACAAATCTCAGCTCCCTCCTCCCTCTCTCACTCGCTACATACTCAATTATGTACCGAAAGTACCGAATTACCTGCTTTTGCACTCGCGTTGCACGGTTATTGCAAGAAAACTATCCATCATACAAGGATCGTTATGGTGTCATTCGAAAGCTCTGTTTATGCCCTTTCAGGGATAGATACTTGTTTTACGTTCTGGGTCTTATTTAGGCATGAAAATGATCACGTAAACAGCCCTATTTTGGCTAAAAACACCCCGCTGGGCGGTACACATAAATAAACCGCATTGGCCGCTCGTAAGGTGTTAATTATCCCATCCCCTTGATAGACCTTATATCTATTATTGTATTAACGACGAGCTCTCAGATAACTAGATAGGATTTTGGGCCTTATGCAGAGATGTAATTGTTAATGAGACCTAGGAAGCTTTTTTGTTGTCTCATATTTGGTGGTTTCATGCTTGCTAGTGTATTCTTGTGTCAGGTTAGCAGGGGCTAGACCGGAGGGGAGGCTTTTCGCAATCCTTTAAGTAAAGTCTGCTGGTGCGTGTCCCGTGGACCCGCACGACTTTACTAGGATACCCGTGGGAGTCTGGGGGCATTTTCTTGTCTGTGTCCCTGTGTGTCTAGCGTTGTGTTGTGTGAGGGCCCTTGCCTAGTCCACTCAGCACTGCGCTAGCACGTCTTGCTTTTGTTTTAGGGTCAACAGGAGAGAGTCAGATACTTGCGATCTGAGTCTCTCAAGAGAGCACCCTTTCAATTAGAGTAATTTGGCGCACAGACCTGGGAACGTCCCTAGGCTAGAGCAGGTGGCTCAGCCCGGGTATCCGAAGCCTATATCCTTCCGGCTAGACCTCTACCACATGGCAGATTAACAGCTAGGGGTTTATTATCTCTGTATGCTTGCTATTGTGCCACAGTTTCCCGTTTTTGTGAGCATTGTGAGTCAGGGTGTGGCTTAGAGACTCTGTCCGAGCAGGCTTGCCTGACTAAGAGTGAGAAGCACACCTGTATGTGGTTATGTTGCGAGTTGCTGCCTTTATTTAATTATACCTATGCCATTATACACTGTAGGTCCTATCACTAGTATTTATTCCTGCTTATGAGTTAATAGTTCTCTAAATCCGTAACGTACTTTCTTTGCTAAGCATCAGATCCTACAGTAGCCGCATGCAGTTTAGAAACCCGCATCTTGTCTACCTGTACGATGTTTTGAGGACTGTTTGCTTTCACCTTCTTTCACGCAGGGGTGATTAGTTGTATTAATTAACGTAACGTTAAATGTACTTTCTTCTAGTTTGTTATTAAATTGTTTCTGCAATTTAATTCCGTTATCTATCTTTTCCTTGAAGCTTTAACACCTTACGAGCGGCCTATGCGGTTTATTTATATGTACCGCCCAGCGGGGTGTTTTTAGCCAAAATAGGGCTGTTTACGTGATCATTTTCATGCCTAAATAAGACTCAGAACGTAAAACAAGTACCTATCCCTGAAAGGGCATAAACAGAGCTTTCGAATGACACCATAACAATCCTTTTATGATGGCTAGTTTTCTTGCAATAACCGTGCAACGCGAGTGCAAAAAGCATGTAATTAGCCACTTTCCCGATACAATTCCTTATATAGAGAGTGAGAGAGGGAGGAGGGAGCTGGGATTTGTGTCAGTATGTTCGCCGCGGTGGTCTGGAGCAGTCATACGCTCGCTACTCTCCTGCCACCACTTGTCTCTCTCTCTCAGCAACATTACGTGCTGAAATTGCCACTCGACCTATGTCGAGCGCCGCCACATAGTCCAGCTTTATTAAATACGACTTATGTGGTGAGCCGCTAATTAAGGGTTAAGTCAACTTAATTGTGTGATCTTATATATAGCCTGCTTGACTATCAGCAGTCTATAGTGCGTGCACCCTGTAACAGAGTCATAGGATACCTTGTTGTCCAGGCAGGACTCTTGACGGTTTAAGGGTGGTTTGTTGCCTGGGTTTATAGATAAGGGGTTGGATCTAGCGTTTTCCGTTGTTGCTTGTTGTATGCATAGAAACAGCCCAGTGTTTATATATCCCAGGACGTAACAAAAGTATCAGACAACATCAACTCGTGTTACTGTTGATATATAGAGGAACAAAGAGTTGCAGGAGAAAATATGATAAACAGAAAATTAAGGAATATTATTGTGCCATAAAAGTAAACTGAAAGATAGGACTAGGCATATCAATTCACTTTACACTCATTCAATTAAATATCAAACCTACTTCATCCATTTTATCATAACTCACGATTTCCTCTCTCTATCCCGATGCTTCTGTGTTACCCTCCTTAATATTCTAAGTCAATAGGATACCTCACTCCTCTATCAGCCTTCCTCGCCCTCCTTTCTACTTATCATCTTAATTCCTATTCCCATTATTGCATTTTCCTGCTCACCACTTTGCCAATCATTTTTGTCATGTATCCCCATCCTTTATCCTTTCCTCTTGTCGCCCTTTCTTCACTTCATTTCCTCAACTTGAACCTCATTTCGTCTTATTCCTCCGCAATTTAACGAGATGGCGAAATCAAGGAAAGGTGACACTGAATAATACAAATAATCTGTCTTAGTAAGAGCAGTTGAATGATGACGCTCATTTCTTTGAGATTTTCTCTTATCTGATCGAAAATCTGGGCCACAATATATTATGTCTTCCATGTTTCTTCCAGTGATTCCCCATTGTACTTAAGACCTTACGAGCGGCCTAGGCGGTATATAATATGTAGCCACCAGCGGGGTGTTTTTAGCCAAAATAGGGCTGTTTACGTGATCATTTTCATGCCCAAATAAGACCCAGAGCGTAAAACAAGTATCTATCACTGAAAGGGCATAAACAGAGCTTTCCAATAACACCATAACGATCCTTTTATGATGGCTAGTTTTCTTGCAACAACCGCGCAACGCGAGTGCAAAAAGCATGTAATTCGGCACTTTCCCCATACAATTCCGTATATAGCGAGTGAGAGAGGGAGGGAGGAGGTGGGATTCATGTCAGTAGGTTCGCCGCGGTGGTCTGGAGCTGTCATACGCTCGCTACTCTCCTGCCACCACTTGTCTCTCTCTCTCGGCAACATTACGTGCTGAAATTGCCACACGACCTCTGTCGAGCGCCGCCAGATAGTCCAGATTTATTATACTCGACTTATGTTGCGCCCCGACAGTTATGGGTTAATTTAGGAATTTATGTGTGCACAATATCATGCATAACATTTGTGAAAACTATATTTCAAATATGTATTATTAAACAAAACATTCAATTATTTGAACTGGAAATGTTCATTTCGGCCTGATTTCGTAAACAGGCCGTAATAACAACTGTTTTAGCTTATCTTCAAATCCGTAATTTCACGCACATATAAGTACAACAGTGCGCGAGCATGCCTAATATTCTTGTAGGAATTATTATTAGTAGTAGTATTTTTTGTTTGTAATAAAGTGCAAAACTATTTAGGACGGCCAATTATAGAAATGCTACCCTCTCTTTCCCTCTCTCATTGAAATACACTGCTTTCCATTGTTATCTTATTTCCCGCTCGTTCGTAATTTGTATTTGGTATCCAATGTTTACTTGTTTTTCTTGTCTTCTTACTTCTTCTCTGATTCCTTCTTTTATTATTCACCGCTTTATATATTCCTCTCTGCTCTCATTTCTCGTAATTCCTTCTTCTTCCCCTAATTATATGCTTCCTGTAAATTAATTATATATATAATTATGCTTCTGCAACACATCATAATGCGAAGATGTATATACGTGAATGTAGGGCACATACATTATATATACGATTTATTATAGAGAGTACAACCTTTATAAATCTATTGTCTGCCTTTATAATAATGTCTGTACAGCCCACACATTCCCATAAAGCTTACACAGAGTGAATATAGTGTTCACCAGTGACATTTATTTTACAAATACTAATTTCAAATGTTACTCTGCTGCACTTGAATGACCTCCCACTCTCTCCTATCCTCCCTTAAAATACTCTAACACTCTTACACAACCTCCAGGGATGGAGTAATACTATTCTGTATTTGGATTCGAATATACTAGAATTATTCATCCTTGTCAAGAATATGTATGATTATTCAGTAACAAAGATATACAAACAGAATAATTTGCAGTTGTATTGTCATAGCATACCAAAGTATTCGTCTTTATGGAATCACTTTAACATGATTTGACAAATATATGCGTGCATTATATTAAAGAAAACGACGATATATTCCATTTTAATTTTTGCATTATATTTTGATGAGTGGGAAACAGGAACATTGAGGGATGAATTGCATGATGTACACCTTCTTGTCTCTTTAATATTATTATTGTTTTGATATATGCAATTGTTTTATAAGCATATATTATTTAGTTACGGAAACATAATATTTTACATCACACCAATTGTCACTTAGGTTCGATATTAAATATTTTATATTTTACTTAAACATTGGTGTACAGCTTGAAGGAGTAAAAAACACAGTGTCGTATTAATCAAACATTTGAATTTATATGGCTTACAAAAAGTAATGGACCTTTGTACAAGTCTAAATAATTACAGTATGTCATATCCGGTAGGTCATTGCTATGTACGATTGTCCCAATTGTTCTGATTATTTAAATGTCCATTATATTTCTGAGATCATTCATGAATAGACAATAGTCAAGGAAACATGTGCATATTCCCTTTAATTGGTAAACATAATTTATCAGATAATTGAACTAGAAAATATGTCACTTGATTAAATGGGTTATGAGCAATTACAAATTTCAGTAAGTTTTTCCGTGTTCCTTCAATTTCAAAATTTGGTGAATCTGTAGATTATGGAGTTACAGATATATACAGAAATGAGAGCAATTGGACGATAGTTGGAGGGTTGAGAGCGGTCACCCTTCTTTGGGACAGGTTGATTTAGAGTAAACTTCCAGCAAGAAGGGAAGACAGAGACGAAAGAGCTTGCCTAGGCAGGGAGTCAGCTCGGAAGAACAGTTTTTAGAGTAAAACAGGAGGAACACCAACCGGTCCGTACACCTTCTTAGTATTAAGCCTAGGGAGGGTTGAGATTACATCCTTAGAAGAGATCATGATATTAGGTATAAGCATGTCAGAGGGAGGTGGAGAGGAAGATGTAGCGCCGGAATCATCCAAAATGGAGGTTTTATAAAGTTTGAACAAAGAGTTCAGCTTTGTCAGAGGAAGAGGTGACTGGTGTACCGACAGAGTGGAAAAGAGGAGGGAAAGAAGAGGAAGTAATATTGTTGAAGAGGTTTTTGGTTAGATGCCAGAAAGCTTGAGAAGAGCTAGAGTTACTGTAGAAAGTTAAGAACATTTGTTCTTGATAAAAGAGTTTTCTGGTTAATCAAAGGATAGATTTGGCTTTATTCTGGGCAGAGACACACAGTATAATGTACGGGATTCTTGAATTGGAAGGCAATGGTACAATTTGAATGCTTCCTCCTTATTGTGAACAGCAGTAGAACAAGCGTGAGTAAACCAAGCATTTTGTGAGTTAGTCTGAGAGAAAGAGAATGTGATGTATGCTTCCATGCGTATAATTATGAAGATTACCTCAGTAATGCGCTCGGTACTCTCTGAGGGTCCCCGGCAACGGAAGCAAAAATAATTTGATGGGAAATCAAAGAAGTACTGCCGTAGAGCCTCCCAGTCGGCAGCGCCAAAGTGTCACAAGCGCCGCCGGCTGGGGGGGTCAGAAGGTCAGAGACAGGGCAGGTGACAGAGATAGGATTATGATCGGAGGAGCCTAACAGAGAGAAGATTTACAGTATACGCAGAAGGATTAGAGGTTAGAAATAAGTCAAGGATGTTGGGTCGATCTCCAGGGTGGTCCGGGATATTGGTGAGTTGCTGAACTAACTGCGCTAGATCATTTAGGATAGAAAAGCTGTAAGCTTGTTCACCAGGTTGATCAGCGAAATTAGAGGAGAGCCATTGGCGGTGGTGAACATTGAAATCTCCTAAGATGGAGATTGCAGAGAAGGGAGAGATGGATAGATTGTTGCATACATAAATGCAACATGTGACGCTCCTGCATAGTAGCCACGTGTGGGCATGCGCGCGCGTCGGCTGCCCAGCCGTTTAGAAACCGGCCGGCGGCAGCCGGCCGGCCGGCTTTTCCTTAGTATATATCCTACGACAATGTAACTAATGTCTGGGATATTCTTATGTTGTTTCACAGCTTGTAGCTGCCCTTATTCTTAACCAACGCATCTTAGTATATTTAATTCTCGATAGTTGATTGTTTCATTATAATATATAAGATGTAAGTCTAGTGAGAGTGGGAGGAGACGAGCGGGAGAGAGAGACCGGCTGGGGGACGTTGCTTCGCGCGGAGAGTCCAGCTTGGGACGAGCCTGATGTTGCCACGTGCATTTGATAGCAACGTTTGGCTTAGTTTCGACTCACGCCAGGGGTAGAGGATTTTGACCTGGCAACTGTGTTGAGTGTTGCCAAGCATGGGATGTATTTTGCATGCCTAGGGTGGGGTCCAGACAGATTCAAGACTCAGAGCTCACCTCACTGTCGTACCCTTCGGACCCCCTTGATATCTATCCCTCTCAACCCCACTTAGAAACTTTCACTCTTACTTTGTATACCTTCTTTCCACTACTTCACCAGTCTATTTAAGTATCCCATCCCCTTGATAGACCTTATATCTATTATTGTATTAACGACGAGCTCTCAGATAACTAACCTGTATGTGGTTATGTTGCGAGTTGCTACCTTTATTTAATATTACCTATGCTATTATACACTGTAGGGCCTATCACTAGTATTTATTCCTGCTTATGAGTTAAGAGTTCTCTAAATCCGTAACGTACTTTCTTTGCTAAGCATCAGACCCTACAGTAGCCGCATGCAGTTTAGAAACCCGCATCTTGTCTACCTGTACGATGTTTTGAGGACTGTTTGCTTTCACCTTCTTTCACGCAGGGGTGATTAATTGTATTAATTAACGTAACGTTAAATGTACTTTCTTCTAGTTTGTTATTAAATTGTTTCTGCAATTTAATTCCGTTATCTATCTTTTCCTTGAAGCTTTAAGTTAACTTAATTGTGTGATCTTTTATATAGCCTGCTTGACTATCAGCAGTCTATAGTGCGTGCACCCTGTAACCGAGTCATAGGATACCTCGTTGTCCAGGCAGGACTCTTGACGGTTTAGGGTGGTTTGTTGCCTGGGTTTATGGATAAGGGTTGGATCTAGCGTTTTCCGTGGTTGCTTGTTGCCGCATACCTAGTCCAATAGAAAGAGCCCAGTGTTTATATATCCCAGGACGTAACAAATGGCGACCTTGCATAGGATTTACTGAACAGAGGAATATAGTGGTCATTTGTTTTGAGATTCCTTATGATTAGAGGAATACAGTGGACATAGATTTTTTTTTTGGGAGCAACCAATATAACACATTAAAGATTTTAAATAACATTAGTATATACATACTTGCATAGGAGATAAGGCACATTCTATAACCGTGGTGATGGGCTGGTCTATCAGAGTGAGAACTGAGCGATCTCTGCCATACCCATAGCTTACTCTGACTGTTCCTTTTACTTATATATTTTCTAGATCTCGAGTGACGGCGTCTCTTCCGTGGATTGACCTCCCAATCTACCAAGATTGGAAGCCAAAGCGTCACATTTTTCCCTTGCCCCTCAACTTTCTCTTCATAATTGCTGAGGGGTACAGGGCCCTGGGTGGTTGGTTTCCCGGGCGTTTCCGCCCCCTCCTCGGCTCCCTGCCTTGGAGTGGCTTCGGTCACCCAGGCTTTGTTGTGGTCGGCAGGGAGGGTTCTGTGGGGACGCTCGGTTATGGCCTTGGCCGTGCTCGGAGCCTTGGGGCTGTTCGGGCAGGCAGCTTGGGGAACAACAACAACAACCGTGATAATTACTGCAGTACACAAGCATGTCTAATACATCAGAACACAGTGATGGGTCAGGTCACGATACGGGCTCGGAGGGAGAAAGACCTGTGGACTGGCTAGTCGATAGCGAGGAGGGTGCTAGAAGATTTTTAGAGGTGCCCCTTACCGCTGCCAGGGTGTTGAAGCTGAATAAGTATGGCTTAAAGTGTGTGGCAGGTCTTCAGGGTCACCAGGGTTTAAGTGGCATGAGGAAAGATCAGCTGAGGACTTTGATATTGGGTTTAGAAGGGAGAGACCTGGGTGGAGAGGCGACTGGGGGCCCCGGTCCCCAGCCCCCCCTCCACTCTACCCCCGTATCAAACGTCAGGGTGCCTGAATTTAGTACATAACCCCAAGTTGATGGTCAATGGCAGGGTGGAATTCAATCACAGGGACCCTCTCCATTAAATGCACCTTCCCCTCCTCAATGGTTGACTCCAGATTTGTTGTTTCGGCTTGAGATGGCCAAGGTTGAGGTTGCTAGAGCTCAGGTTGAGGCTACCGAAAGACAGGCTAGTGTGCAGGCTGAGGCTGCAGAGAGAACAGCTATACGAGAGGCTGAACTTCAGGCAGAGTCTACTAGGTATCGGGCTGACAAGGAGCTGGAGAGATCTCGAGTGGAGGTAACAGGGCGAAATATTGGGGGAGGTAACAGACATCGGGACCAATCATTGTCGCACCTGCTTAAACTAGATCCTGTGTTCGATGAATTAGGTGTGACTGAGTTTTTTATGCGATTTGAGAAGAAGTGTCAGGAACACCAGTGGCCTCAGGAAAAGTGGGCAGCATTAGTTTCATCAAGACTCCTAGGAAAGGGGCTAAAAGCATATGATGCACTACTTTTAGAGTCCTGTGTAGTTTATGATGAGCTAAAGAAGGCTGTGCTACGGGCCTATGAGTTACAACCAGAAACTTACCGCTTGAAGTTTCGGGGTGTTACTAAGGGCAAGGATAGTACCTTCCTAGAACACGCCCGGGACTTGTCTGATGCACTACGACATTGGCTGCATTCTGAGAGGGCAGCTACTTTTGAAGAGTTGAGTGAGCTGGTTCTCTTGGAGCAGTTCTTTAAGTGCACAGGCGGGGACTTAACATTAAATATAAAGGAAAAAAATCCTAGAACTCTCCAGGAGGCAGCAGAAATGGCTGACCTCCGACTGTCATTAATTCGAGGGTGCGAAGCAGCAACTAGGAGTGAGTCTGGTGCAAAGGATCGTACCCCTCCCCCTCCCAAGAATTTTGATACACATAAATACACAAAACCATGTAGCACCGACAATAAAACTGAACATAAACCAAATACCGTCCCGTATAAGAAGTCTAATTGTACCTCCCACTCCCAAGGGAAACCAAAGAGTAAAGAGTGCTTTGCATATGCTTGTCTGAACAAGCCACCGAACAAGGTTGTGTCATTGGCCCGCAGCATAGGGGTGTCGCCTATATCTTCTGAGTTTGCCAAGGGTAGTTCGTCAGAGGTTGGGACACAGCCTGTGTTCAAGAGTCCGGAAGGCTCGAACCCTGTCCGCAACGTTTTTGGGGGTCATAGAGGGCATGGTTTTGTGAGGTGGGCTGGCGAAAGGCGAGGAGTTAAGCTATTGCGTGATACTGGGGCTTCTCAGACCTTGTTAAGGAACTTTACTGGTAGACCGATTAACGCTGCTCGGGTGGTGGTAGTTCAGGGGATCAATGCTACGAAGTCTTACCCGCTGGTGCGGATGGAGCTGGAGGTGGGTGGTGTGGCAAAAGAGCTGGATGTGGGAATTGTAGAGAACTTGCCTGTTGGGGGCGTCGACCTCCTCCTCGGCAATGACTTTGCGGTGCCTGCTTCTAAGGTTTCACCCTTGGTCGTTGCCGAGAAGGCGGCCGACGTTAGTAGGGAGGAACTGGAGTGGGTTGAGAAGTGTAGCGTACAAACCATGGCGTGTGTTGTGACGCGTTCTCATACATCCGGAGACTTGCACCCACCACCTCAGTCTATCAAACCGCGGAGGAAAGGTCACAAGAAAACGGGAAGTGTTGGTCAATTGGAGAGTTTTGAGCCGGCAGTGTTTCTTGGTGACTCATTATTGGCACCTATGTTAGAGTCTGGAGAGGCCCCGGGGCCTGTCACCGCTAGTGCAGGTGCAGGGCAGGAAGAGACTCTGCGACAGTATCGTTATGCGCAGCGTGAGGAAAGGATGACTCAGCGGGACATTGGAGGTGGAAATATATTATTTAAGATGAACTTGGATAATCTCGCACCTGCTGATATATGTTCCTTGCAGCTGGAAGATCCTGAAGTCAGGGCGTGTGGTAATGGTGCTGTCGAACTGGAGAGCGATGGGGATGCGCAGCCTGGTGATTTTTTCTTGTCTGAGGGGATCTTGTATCGGAGACATCAGGATCCCAAGAAAAAGTGGGATGGCGGGTCAGGATTAGTGGACCAGTTAGTAGTACCGAGGGTGTGCCGTGAGAGCTTATTGAGATTAGCTCATGATGTACCTTTGGCAGGGCACCTGGGGGCACGTAAGACGGAGGCAGCTCTGAGCAAGCTTTTCTGGTGGCCTGGGTTAAAGGCGAGTGCCGTGTCATGGGTGTCACATTGTCACACTTGTCAAGTTGTTGGGAAACCCAATCAGGTCATCCCGAGAGCCCCGTTACAACCCATCCCTGTCATTGGGCCGCCCTTCAGCAAAGTGGTTATCGATATGGTTGGCCCATTGCCCCCCACTAGTGCCAGCAATAAATTTTTACTAACTGTAATGGATGTAGCAACACGGTATCCAGATGCTTACCACATGCGCAACGGGATGGCCAAGACTGTTGTCAAAAACCTACTTGTCTATTTCTCTCGTTATGGCTACCCTCAGGAGATCCAGTCTGATCAGGGATCCAATTTTACTTCTGCTCTGTTTAAGCAGACCATGCAGCAACATGGGATAGTGTCTGTGGTGTCATCTGCCTACCATCCCGAGAGTCAGGGAGTTTTGGAAAGGTGGCACTCGACTCTCAAGAGTATGTTGCGGTGTTATTGCATGGAAAATGGGAAGGACTGGGATCTAGGTCTCCCATACGTTTTATTTGCTGCGAGAGAAGTACCTGGGGAGAGCTTGTGATTTAACCCGAACGAGTTGGTTTTTGGACAAAGGGTCAGGGGGCCCCTCCACATAGTCAAGGAGATCTGGGAGGGAGTCACAAAGCCATGCTCGCTTCTAAAGTATGTTGTTGAAAGCCGTGAGAGAATGCTAAAGAGCCTGGAGGTAGCTGGTCGGAACCTTAAGAGTTCACAAGCTCAGATGAAGGACAGATACGACCAGAAGGTGAAGCTGAGGGAGTTTGAAGTAGATCAGGAGGTACTGATACTACTGCCTCTGGTGGGACACCCCTTGTCTGCCAAGTATTCTGGTCCGTATCGGGATGTAAGGAAGGTTTCTGATCTCGACTAATTAGTAGCTACTCCTGATCGTAAGAAAAAGAACCAACTTTGCCATGTAAATCTGATGAAAGAGTATGTGAGGCACCCCTCCGAGCCTCTCACTGTCCCGGTGTTGATCTGCAGCGATCGTGGTGGAGAAGGAGGAAGGGACAGTCAAGCTGCGGGGGAGGATAATTGGGATTGTCATGTTTCCGCGGATCAGTGGGTGGGGAATTCTAGACAAGTGGCTCATGAGTTGATATTGCACCTGCCTGAGCAACAGCGTGTAGCTGGGCAGCACTTGTTTGATTCAAACCCAGCTGTTTTCGCAGAGCATCCTGGCCTCACTACTCAAGCGGTGCACGATGTCGATGTTGGGGACCACCCGCCCTTTAAATCAGTGCCATACCGTGTTCCCCCTATTAAATTACCAGCACTTAGGGAAGAGCTGGATTATATGATGAAACGTGGGCTGATTTCTGAGGGTGCAGTAAGGTGGACTTCCCCCGTCACGCTGCAGCCCAAACCAGATGGCAAGCTGCGGTTTTGTATAGATTTCCGCAGGTTCAATGGTTTAACCCCCACAAATGCCTACCCTCTCCCTCGCGTGGACGACAGTGTGGATAAGATAGGAAAAGCCAAGTTCCTCACTAAGATAGACCTTGTTAAGGGTTATTGGCAAGTC
This sequence comes from Paralithodes platypus, assembly GCA_032716605.1. NCBI lineage: Eukaryota > Metazoa > Arthropoda > Malacostraca > Decapoda > Lithodidae > Paralithodes > Paralithodes platypus. The sequence goes on from CM064578.1 coordinate 54,285,704, forward strand.
CCCTAGTCTGAGCGAGCGTGAGAGGTGTGTGGGTTTGTGGTGGACAGTGCCACATATCATTGCCATGTTATGCCATACGGGCTGAAAAATGCCCCTGCAACGTTTCAGAAATTAATGAACGACATTGTAGCCGACATTCCCAACTGTACGGTGTACCTAGATGATGTCATAATATATGACGATGATTTTAACAGTCACTGTGCTCACATCGGACAGCTTTTTAATAAACTGAATGAAGCAGGTTTGGTGGTAAACCTGGGTAAGTGCGATTTTGTCAAAGCCACAGTTTTGTACCTGGGGTTTGAGGTGGGGATGGGTCAGGTGTGCCCTCCACAGACAAAGATCAAAGCCATCGATCAGTTTCCCCAGCCTACGACTAAGAAACAAATCATGCGGTTTCTAGGTATAATAGGCTATTATCGTCGCTTCATCAAAGGCTATTCGACTGTACTTGCACCTTTAACTGACTTATTAGCTAAGGACAAGAAGTTCCGGTGGTCTCCTGAGTGTGCAGAGGCGTTTTCCTTGGTGAAACACCTGTTATGTACCCACCCCATACTCAGGGCCCCGGACTTCAGCAGACCTTTTCAGCTGGCGACTGATGCCAGTGGCGTAGGGGCTGGGGCTGTCTTGTTACAGACAGATGATGAAGGTATCGAACATCCAGTGAGTTTTTACAGTAAAAAATTCAATAGTGCACAAAGGAATTACTCTGTAATTGAAAAAGAACTCCTGGCGCTCAGACACTTCGATGTATATGTTCCTGCTTTCGGACCAGTCATAGTGGTTTATACCGATCATCACCCTCTGAAATTCTTGAATCAGTTTCATAACCGGAATATGAGGCTGACCAGGTGGGCACTCATGCTTCAGGAGTATAATCTGGACATACGCCATATTGCCGGTTCTGATAACGTGATAGCGGATTGTCTATCAAGGGTGGATGATGTTGGTTAGACTGCCACAGGATTGAGGGTTGAGTGTGGAGGAAAATAGGCTGTCACTATAGGCTGTTCAGCCGAAAACAAAACAAAATAAAAAAGCAAAAACCTTATAAAAACTCTTTATTTTTATAACGTGTAGAATTTTGTATAAGATGTTGTAGCAGTATCTAAGTTGAATGTTTTCGCTTATTGTCGCTGAGTTAGTTGAACTTGCTCGGTGGAGCACAACAGTCTTTATTTTTTGTATATATAGTGCCTTGTGTTGCAACAGTGTGTGGTACTATGAGAAGCTTTCTGTTAGATATGAAGAACTTAGTCAAGGGTCTTATATCTTGGGGGAGGTGTGACGCTCCTGCATAGTAGCCACGTGCGGGCATGCGCGCGCGTCGGCTGCCCAGCCGTTTAGAAACCGGCTGGCTGCAGCCGGCCGGCCGGCTTTTCCTTAGTATATATCCTACGACAATGTAATTAATGTCTGGGATATTCTTATGTTGTTTCACAGCTTGAAGCTGCCCTTATTCTTAACCAACGCATCTTATTATATTTTATTCTCGATAGTTGATTGTTTCATTATAATATATAAGATGTAAGTCTAGTGAGAGTGGGAGGAGACGAGCGGGAGAGAGAGACCGGCTAGGGGACCCTGCTTCGCGCGGAGAGTCCAGCTTGGGACGAGCCTGATGTTGCCACGTGCATTTGATAGCAACGTTAGGCTTAGTTTCGACTCACGCCAGGGGTAGAGGATTTTGACCCGGCAACTGTGTTGAGTGTTGTCAAGCATGGGATGTATTTTGCATGCCTAGGGTGGGGTCCAGACAGATTCAAGACTCAGAGCTCACCTCACTGTCGTACCCTTCGGACCCCATTGATATCTATCCCTCTCAACCCCACTTAGAAACTTTCTCTCTTACTTTGTATACCTTCTTTCCACTACTTCACCAGTCTATTTAATTATCCCATCCCCTTGATAGACCTTATATCTATTATTGTATTAACGACGAGCTCTCAGATAACTAGATAGGATTTAGGGCCTTATGCAGAGATTTAATTGTTAATGAGACCTAGGAAGCTTTTTTGTTGTCTCATATTTGGTGGTTTCATGCTTGCTAGTGTGTTCTTGTGTCAGGTTAGCAGGGGCTAGACCGGAGGGGAGGCTTTTTGCGATCCTTTAAGTAAAGTCTGCTGGTGCGAGTCCTGTGGACCCGCACGACTTTACTAGGATACCCGTGGGAGTCTGGGGGCATTTTCTTGTCTGTGTCCCTGTGTGTCTAGCATTGTGTTGTGTGAGGGCCCTTGCCTAGTCCACTCAGCACTGCGCTAGCACGTCTTGCTTTTGTTTTAGGGTCGCCAGGAGAGAGTCAGATACTTGCGATCTGAGTCTCTCAAGAGAGCACCCTTTCAATTAGAGTAATTTGGCGCACAGACCTGGGAACGTCCCTAGGCTAGAGCAGGTGGCTCAGCCCGGGTATCCGAAGCCTATATCCTTCCGGCTAGACCTCTGCCACCTGGCAGATTAACAGCTAGGGGTTTATTATTTCTGTATGCTTGTTATTGTGCCACAGTTCACCGTTTTTGTGAGCATTGTGAGTCAGGGTGTGGCTTAGAGACTCTGTCCGAGCAGGCTTGCCTGACTAAGAGTGAGAAGCACACCTGTATGTGGTTATGTTGCGAGTTGCTACCTTTATTTAATTATACCTATGCCATTATACACTGTAGGGCCTATCACTAGTATTTATTCCTGCTTATGAGTTAAGAGTTCTCTAAATCCGTAACGTACTTTCTTTGCTAAGCATCAGACCCTACAGTAGCCGCATGCAGTTTAGAAACCCGCATCTTGTCTACCTGTACGATGTTTTGAGGACTGTTTGCTTTCACCTTCTTTCACGCAGGGGTGATTAATTGTATTAATTAATGTAATGTTAAATGTACTTTCTTCTAGTTTGTTATTAAATTGTTTCTGCAATTTAATTCCGTTATCTATATTTTCCTTGAAGCTTTAAGTCAACTTAATTGTGTGATCTTATATATAGCCTGCTTGACTATCAGCAGTCTATAGTGCGTGCACCCTGTAACCGAGTCATAGGATACCTCGTTGTCCAGGCAGGACTCTTGACGGTTTAGGGTGGTTTGTTGCCTGGGTTTATGGATAAGGGTTGGATCTAGCGTTTTCCGTTGTTGCTTGTTGCCGCATACCTAGTCCAATAGAAAGAGCCCAGTGTTTATATATCCCAGGACGTAACAAACATCACCTGTGGCTTTGAATTGCGAATCGAGAGAGCAGGAAGATATAGAGAAAGGTTTGCTGTCTGTTGCCTTACACAACTGAGTTTCGGTGAGGAAAAGTAAGTCAGGTTTGGTAGAAGAGAGATGGTGTTCCACAGAAAGGAAGTTAGAGGAAAGGCCGCGAATGTTACAGAAACGGATAGATAGAGTAGAAGATAGTGGTCCAGGGCACTTTAAGCAGTCCAGACAAGGAATAAATCCGATGGTGGCATTTATGGTCTCTCCCCTCCTCCTGGGGACTCCGATGCTGGGTGTAATGTTGTTATAATTTAATTTGTCTTTTTTTGCGAAAGCAGTTTAGTGTGTGAAGTGTTTGTAGTATAATGTATTGATAGGAAGAGAAGATGCTTTGGAGGGCAGGCTGGTGTTGCCTTCATGATTTATTAGGCACAGAAAGGATCAGCTAGGGAGGCCAGGTGGTGAAACAGGAGTTCCAGCTCTCCATTTCAACCATCTAGCTCTCCCTGGGAGTACCGCCCGGGTCGGATGGTGCTTACAGCCTCCTCCTATTATCACCTAAAGTCACAAATATGAGCGTAACATACCATGGGAGGAGGCGTTCTGCCTCGGAATCTGTTACGTCAGAGTTTCGAACGATCATCGCTGATTGGCGGGAAATTTGCATGCCAAACGCCGCCGTATTATATTTATACAGTAAATATATTTTACAGTATATCTGTTATCTTTATTGAAGTATCTTGCATGTACTCTACATAAATCTTAGTTTTCTGAATGTACATTAATTAATGTAGAATATATAGTTTACTAGGTATGCTGTTTATGTAGCTCACATTTAAGATATTTAAAATTATTGCCTTTATAATTCAATGATGCAAGTTATGAGACACAGTAATTGATACAATAATACTACGGCATAGTCTGCTAAGCAGACATTAACCCTTCCAGCCCGGCTGTCATTGTGAAAGGACACCGCGGAAATTGGGCAGCAGCCCGGGTGTCCTTTCAACAGATAGTAAGCTTTCAAGCCTATTCAGCTTGGTCTGAACGCCGTGCGTCCGACGCATGTAAACAAAGTCGATCATTGAGTCACCGCACCTCCGAAAACAAGAAGGAGACGTCGGATCAATGTTATTGTTGTGACGTAAGACGACTGAAATCGTTATCACAACTGAACCAGTTGACTTACAGAGCTCTACTCAATGCCAGTCTACAGATTGAAAACCGCACTACGTTTATAGATGCGTGCAAAATTTCTACCAGTTAAAATAAACAAAAATACGGTAGCCTAGGCCTAGACGTTTTTCGGCCAGATCGCCCGGATACGACCTCCATCCTTTGGAGGAACAGCCCGGGCCACGAGGGTTAATGTATGTAAGCGCACACAAATTACATGATATATGTATATCAAAATATATATATACTGTATATATACATATATATATATATATATATATATATATTGAGAGAGAGATAAAGAGATAGATAGATAGACTCGCCACGTGTATGAAGGGCTAGTCCTCCACGAGCCTATAACCTGGTTCTTCAACTGTAAACTAAGGTCAATCTATCTATCTATTGCCTGACGCTGTGATCCCCGAAGGGGTGGCCACGGACGAACCGCCTCCATGCCATGTACCTCTGTTCCCAGTCAGTCGACGCCCCTCCCCCCAACCAGCACCGCCTTCGTTCATGTACTTCCTCACTCCATCCTTCCACCCCTCATTCGGTCTACATCTCCCTCTCTGTCCCTCCACCTCGCTCTCGTACACATTCTTAGTCATTCTCTCGCTTTCCATACGTTCCATATGGCCGAACCATCTCAAGTTGTTCCTTTTCACACTTTCCAGCACATCTACCTCCACACCACACCTCCTTCTTACTTCCTCATTAGTCTGTCTATCCCTACATGTAACTCTGCACGCACTCCTTAAGTAATTCATTTTCACTGCTCTCACTTTTGGTCTGAGTCTCTCAACCAACGTCCATGCTTCGCTTCCGTAAGTCAGTGTCGGGATTACCACACTGTCATGCAAGGACTTCTTCACTTCCATACTGACCACCCTATTTCTTGTTACTGCTTTTAGCGTTCCTACAACCCTCTTCCCCTGTTGTACCCTCTCCCGCACTTCTTCATCCATAGTCCCATCTTTACTCAACACACTGCCCAGATACTTAAAAGTGTTGATGATCTCCATAGCCTGACCGTTCAGCTTCACCTCACACTCTGTGACTTCACCCCTTTCGAAGACCATAACCTTGCTCTTCCCTGCATTTACCTTCAAAATTCCGTTTTTTGCACACTGTTCCAAACTCATTTACCAGACCCTGCAACTCCCATTCATTATCACGCATCAGAACTGTATCATCCGCAAATAGCAGTATAGGTAGCTTCCACTCAATTCCCTCCCTTTTCAGCGATACACCAACATCCACTGCTCTTGATAGTATTTCTTTCATAACTCCATCCATATATACACTAAACAACCACGGGGACATCACACACCCCTGTTTCAAACCAACATTCAGGTCAAAGAACTCGCTCTGCTCACTCTCCACACGTACTGCCGCCTTTGCACCCTAATACATGCTCTTCACTGCTTTCAGCAACTTGCCCTCTACTCCGTATATTCTAAGTACTTTCCACAAACCTTCTCTATCCACTCTGTCATAGGCCTTCTCCAAGTCCATAAAGGCAACATACACCTTTTGTTTCTTCTCCAGATACTTCTCCACAACACAATTCAGGGATAAAAATCTGATCTACACATCCTCTTCCCTTCCTAATACCTCCCTGCTCGTCGCCTATCCATTTCTCCGTTCTCACTCTCACTCTCTCAATCACTACCCTACTGTATACCTAAACTAAACTAAGGTTGCTTTCCTTATATCCGCTCATGGTCGAGTGAATACGGTGCCCAACTCTTCCAATAATATCTGAAGCGAGTGGTTTCGAATCCTGGCAGGATATAACTCTCCCGATATATACGTTGTCAGAAATATGAGACCTACATAGACAAACACATCAAACGAACATACTGTACATTTGAATAGCCATTATTGATTGCATAGCCGGGATAGTAGTGTTGTATGATCCTGTGTGTTGCTAATGCTTACATACATGCAGATACATTGGTACATGAATACATTAATATATAATATCATCAAAACAAACACACTGATACTTAATTATATGGTAAAGGGAAATTCAAACAAATAATTGTATCAATTTAATATATGTGTGCATCACAATCGGAATTAAATCACACTACTGATTGTATACCAGAACAACAACTCGAATGCGGGGACAATATATTTGTATTTTGTTTTATTTTTGTCCTATGTGAGTGAAGGAGGCAAAAGGCAGAACTGCCTCCTCCATTGTTGAAAGAGTGCCAGGGCCAAACTCAAGGGACGTTCGAGCCAAAATACCTGGATACACTTAATTAAGATATGTTATTTTCTTATATATCAATTGGTCAATTAATATTGTATTAAGTCAAAACGATATCTTCGTTAACCTTATTTAATTATATTTTTATTTTTGTCTGGAACATTTCTTTAATGGTGAAAGTCGTGAAGCTTCAGCTTCTGAATCATATGTCTTGACTTTAGTCTTAATACTTTGGTAATTGCAGGGAACTTGTCATCTAATCTACTGAAACTGAAACAATCATCTTGTCTCTATAACTTGTTGTTAATGAAATATTGCACATTTAGTCTTTACAGTTCAGTTCAATGAAGCAAAACAGTTTAATGTTAGTTATCTGTAACTGTATTTAAAGCCAAGTGTGTGACACTTATAATTCATGCATATTTTTGAATTATGATATTAAAGAGTTAAGTCACTTTTTCAATAGTCTTTATCATCCTTAGATGACATAGGATTGCTTATATACTGTATGTATTATGTGCGTGTGCTGTTTTTTCATCTACAGTATATCAGTATGCACTAAAACTGCGTTTATCAATATCAAACTGTTTGCTCTTGACACTTATATTTCAAAATTATTGTTATTTTAAGAAATCTTAAGCATTAATTTCAACTTGTATCAATGTCAAACTATTTGTTCTTCTATAGCAAGATATAATGTTAAGTACGATATAATGTCATAAAGGTTGAGTTGATACTTCTCCAACTGTATGTCGTTAAATTGGTCGAGTGTGACATTGACCAAAATGTTGAAGGTTGTTAACAGGTACCACAGAACTTGGCCTCAGCATACTTCCCCACACAACTTATTAAAGAGCATCGCAGCTCATCACCTTTTTGGCACAATTTTTATTCTTTCCTGCGAAGAAAATCAAACATATCAAGATTAGTTATATACATTATCATAAACAACATGCATTTAGGTATTTACACATTTCAAGTCAGTCAAATACAAAACCTAGAATCCTGCACACATAATGTATACTCTGAATTAAGTCAAACTCAAAGTAGTTGATTAGGGAAGGTATTTGAATTTCCTGAACCCCCCTCTCCTTCATGATTAACTAAACAAATATTACATATTTTATAAATTGAGCTAAAACTACAAGCTTCCCCCTTAAAACTGTTGGTGGTGACTTACTTGGGATACAACAGGCGCAGGTGGAATCCTTACACTCACAGGGGTACTTTGCGTGGTGTTTTGTGTCGCAGGGATCACCCTCTTCCACACAATAACCACCCAGTTTCTTGCAGTTCGACTTGTTCTTGGGTCTAAAAAAACATGACATTATATCTGGCAGAACTACTCAATCATCAGCATAACATTAGAGTTAACCCTTAGAAGATATGATTGCACATTTATGTTCTGTTTTATGGCTATTAGTAGACGATTGTATTTAGATTAGGAAAGATGTATATATATTTTTTTGTTTTGTTCTATGTGAATGAGGGAGACAAAAGATACTACTGCCTGCAGCGAGCGCCTCCCACAGATTTGAAAGAGTGACCGAGCCAAAATCAAGGGACGTTCGAGTCAAAATGCCTAGACACACGGAGTTTGAAGCAATTTAAGTCATAAGAAGAGGGAAAGACTGATTCTGGGAGAGAGTTCCAGAGTTCAGCAATTGAATAGAAGAAAGTCTGAGAATAGCGTTTCACTCTTGGGTTGGAAAGTTGCACAGAGTAGGGGTGGGATTGTGTTCCTCTACCCTCCTACCCTCCTATGTAGGGTACCTACATAGAGGAGGTGGTATACACTGGGAAAGCTCCGAGGAACACTACCTCGTGGTAAACCATCAATGGTAAACTATCAATGGAAGTTAAATATTACTAAGCTATAATGAATCAAATCAAATCAATCTAAATGAATACTCTATATCTAAATTGAATTCAATCTGAAACAAGCTAATTTATATCCAAAGGTCTCACATAATAAATGTATATAATTATAGGGTAAGGTTATAAGGGTTAATATTAGCCAGGAATTAACTCACCAATAGTTCCACGTGGCAATGAGGCAAGGGAGAACGTTTTACCCAATATGGTGGTGGACAATGGGGAACGAGACTTCGGTCCCAAGACACGAGTCAAGTTAAAGAAAGAATAAATGATTACATGGGAATGGACATGATTATTATAATTTATGCTTATCTATCAGTCAGTCATGATGTCGATGAGAGCGTCGTGATGGTGTAGTTGTGTGTATTGCTGTATGTGTATTGTGATTAGAGGCACAAAAGCACGATCAACTGAGGGCGGAAAATTAGATGTTAACTGGTTGGTGTTCGTGAAGGCTCTAGGAATTGTAGTAGCGATAGAACAGTACAAAGGAAATCAAGCAACAACAGATATATTGACCCTTCTAGGTTGCTTGTCCTCCAAAACACTGAGGATCAAGTGTCCAAGCAGTGATTTAGAGTGGGTAAGGGAACATTGGAAAGGGAACTACTGCCCTGGAACTAATGTCCGTGGCAGGATTAGGAAGTTAGTAGGGGACAGATGGGTTTGTAACTGAGGGGGGGATATAATAGCGAGAGAGATTCAACATTGCGGCGAAGAGAGAGAGATTGCAGAGAGTTGGTGAGTGGACGGGAGTTAATGATACAAAAGGATTTCCTTTCTACTTTGTCTAGGAGTGGGGTGTGAGAGGATCCTCCCCACACATGTGAACAATGCTCAATACAAGGACGCACTGTGCCACTGTACAGAGCAAGAAGCTGCACAGGGGTAAAGAACCCCTTGAGGTGGTTGAGTACACCCAGCTTCTGGGAGGCTGCCTTAGCAAGACTGGTAATATGGTCCTTCCAAGTGAGAGTAGAAGAAACAAAAGACACCAAGAATATTGAGAGAAGATGAAGGATTGATTTTTGTATTGTTGAAGAATAAGGGATAGTCCTCTAGAGGTTCCTGACGGGTAGTAAGATGGAGCAATTGGGTCTTGGAAGCATTAAATGCAACAAGGTTTCCTCTCCCTCAATTGGAAATAGGAGCTAGATCAGAAAATAAGTGTTTTATGGCTTCATTATGTTTGATTTTGAGGGATTGCTGGCTGGGGCGTTCTGGAAAACTAATGGAGTAGTGTAAGATAGAGTCGTTTGCATATGAATGGATGGGACTAGATGTACAGTTGAGAAGATCATTTATGAAAATTAGAAAGAGAATAGGAGATAGTACAGAACCCTGAGGAACACCGGAGTTGATAGGATGAGGAAGTAAGCGATGGCCGTCCACAACCCCAGCTATGGAATGGTCGGAAAGGAAATTAGAGACAAAGGCACAAATGAAGGGATAGAAATCAAAGGAGGGTAGTTTGGAAATTAAAGATTTGTGCCAGACTCTATCGAAGTCCTTCGATATGTCTATTGCAACAGAAAAGGTCTCACCGAAGTCCCAAAAGTTGGATGACCAAGAGTTAGAAAGATATGAAAGAAGATCACCAGTAGAGCGACCCTTAAGGAAGCCATACTGGCGATCTGTGAGCAGTTTATGAGAAGATAAATGCTTAAGAAATTTTGAAGCAAGAATAGTTTCAAAAACATTAGAGATACAAGAGATGAGAGAAATTGGATGATAGTTGGAGGGTTGAGAGCGGTCACCCTTCTTTGGGACAGGTTGAATGAGAGCAAACTTCCAGCAAGAAGGGAAGATGTTAGAGGAGAGATAGAGACGAAAGAGTTTGCCTAGGCAGAGGGTCAGCACGGAAGCCCAGTTTTTAGTACAACAGGAGGAACACCGTCCGGACCGTATGCCTTCTTAGTATTAATCCCAGAGAGGGTAGAAAGTACATCTTTAGAAGAGATTAGGATATTAGGCATAAGTAGGAGAGAGGGGGGTGGAGAGGGAGGAATAGCACCGGAATCATCCAAGGTGGAGTTTCTAGCAAAAGTTTGAGCGAAGAGTTCTGCTTTGTCAGAGGAAGAAGTGATGGTTTAGCCATCAGCGTGGAAAAGGGGAGGGAAAGATGAGGAAGAAATATGGTTGGAGTGGTTTTTGGCTAGATGCCAGAAAGCATGGGAAGAGGTAGAGTTGGATAGTTCAGTGCATTTATTATTGATGACAGAGTGCTTAGCAAGTTGAAGAACAGATTTGGCTTGATTCCGGCCAGAAACATAGGAAGATTGAGATTCTTGAGTTTTAAGGCGTCGGTACCATTTGAATGCTTACTCCTTGTTGTGGACAGCAGTAGAACAAGCGTGAGTAAACCACGCTTCCATGCCCGAGAGGATTACCTCGGTAATGCGTTCAGCACTCTCCTCGGGTCCTCGGACGTCAATGGGTTAATTGATATAGTTGTTGCCGTTATAATTCCCACAGATCTTTCCTAAATTGTATAAAATTGTCTATTGATAGCCGGACGAAAATGTCAAAATGCGTCATAAACTTCAAAGTGTTGAGAAATATAGAGGTGTGTATACAATTAGGGGAAAATTAATCCAAACTGATAAGCAAAATCCAGGTGAGCACGGTATACTGATAAAAGAAGCAACATTTTCAAGGAATGGTCAGCGACTATAAATAAATATGATAGGTAGTGAGTTAGTTCTAGGTCCCTAGGATAAGGCAGAGAAGCTTTTTTGAGTTTACCAAATATATGTGGAAAAAACGGAAGCTAGATGTGTTTAATGCATGGATTTCGCACAGAAAGTTTGGTAGTAATATAAATGTACAGGACATTTGGAATGTTGTACATATACAAAGAGGAGAACATAATCATACGCTTACGCACACAGGCAAATAAAGCAAATAACTTATTTGAGAATAGGTCATCAACATGGAATATTACGGCGCTCCCGTTCCTATTAAAGAGGAATTGCCTGATTTAGAACAAGTGAGGAGAGTTTTAACAGTAGCCATTATTAATTAGGGTAGCATACATGTGCAGCCTTACAACAATCTTAATGCACTAACCTCATTATGAAATGTGCCATTGTCATTTTGCTTTGCATGAATTATAGAAAAGAAAAACTGTCCAAAGAGTTAGTAAAACAATATGTATACCTACCCTCAGGCCAGGTAATTATCTACCCTTAGGCCAGGTAATTATCTACCCTCAGGCCAGGTAATTATCTACTATCTTATTCGTTGTAGGTACAATTAGTATCGATTGCGTCATTAAATATAATGGATCGAAAACGACAAGTGAAGTTGTTTCAAAGACTTAGAGTTGGTGACTAACAGGGCCAGTGGGAAGGTAAACCTGTACGAGTTTGACAATCTGAGAGGGATAGGAAAACTATTGCTTTGGACAGGCGATTATATGTAACAAAGGTAGGCTTTGGTTAAATATCAGGGATTGTTGTATAATTAAAAACATTATGACTTTAGGTATATACAGTACAGGGAGGTGTATTAACTAGCAATTTATTTGTCTATTACTACGTTAACTAAATGTATCAATTTATTGGATAGAACTCTCCAATATTATATGTCAATGACTTTAAGAGTTAAGCAATGTCAAAAATGTACTCAGTATTGACGGTTTTAGTTATGACATGAAACATTCTACGATAGGAAATTAATGATTGGTATAACCACTCGTGAATATAGATCATGAAGTCAGGTATGCCTAGTCATAAATGATAAATCCCAATACAAAGTGAATTATTTGTATGGCTAATATGTACTTGAAAGAATAGATGTGTCATTAAATTATTTGGTGGTATAATGCCTAAATATTCTGCCCCCTACAGTATGAACGGTCTTGTATTTTGTTGTAAAGGTGTTGGTGTCGCTTTAGTACGTAACAGGGGGCAGGTGGTTAGGAATCCTTCTTCCCTTGTATAATTCACCTACTATGCGAGACAATGAAAGGTTGAGAGAACGCGAAAATGGTCCCAGACCGTAAGAATTGGAACTTCAAATGTTGTTTCAGTTCGGGCTCCGTCTCGAGTCGGCCACCCCTAGCTATGGGGTATGTGTCTGAGTATAATACATACATACATGTACGAAGTTTATTAGCTAGCGTAGTTAGAATTGTGGTGGGTATTCACCAAAAGATCAACTAGAAGTTCTTGTAATGCATGTGTTCAATGTAATTCACTAACTGCAATACATTAATATAAGATTCACCCCAATTAATTTGATAGGAGGGACCCCGAGACTATCTGACTGAAACAATGTTTCTATCAGAATGTGTTGTGTACGTCCATCCCCCAACATAACCGAATTAACAACTATCGGTCAGTGTTTACCGACTTACTTACTCGCAAGGTCTCCGTAAGGCCATCAATAGCTCATCTGCCTGTTCCAAGGTGTCTCCTTCATCACCAGTAACTTCCTGTGGTAAGATATATTATATAACTATTAAAGGGAAATGGAGTTCGGAGTTAGCTATGCACAAAATAAGGTACAGCCAAAAGTACAAATACTGCGACACAAACCACACTACATTGCAAAACAAAATATTGTATATATTAATTTGTATTTAATTTTATTTATTTTTATATATATTTATGTATTTATTTTCTTTGTAAAACAACAACGGTTGTTATTATATTTCATTCCAGCTGCTTGCCAAGATGGTTCAACATAGCATACACATTTTGCAAAACAATGTGTTGATGTTAAAGCGGTGTCCAACCTTCATAACTTCAAATTAATTGTCCTCTATTTGTTCAATATATAAATATTCCTGAAGAATACCATAACAATAATTGGTAGTTATTAATATTGTTGACAATGTTATATCTAATAACCTTGTCAATGTGTGTTTACTTTATTTCAACCTGTGTAGTGTGCACTCCAAGACACTATTGCTTCCTTTGTACAACTACCACGACCTGAATCAACTAGTCTCATTAATTATGTATTTAATATTGGTAATAATGAGTCTCATTTAAGAAGTTTGAGGACTTGTTAAGACCCAGCCTTTGTGACTGTAGTTGTACATTCACAAGGCATTATACGTTGACAGCCTTCTGGATTGTTCTGTTTATAGGCTCATTAATGTCCAAATATGTTCAGTGTGTTCGTGTTGTGGCTAACACTAGACGATAATTATATGTACAAGAAAGCTTCCCATTAATGAATAACCTCGTTATGCACCAGTAACGTTTGATTATTGTGTATATGTGCTATGTTAAGGCAACATATTAATACAGACATGGACACATAAATAGTCAGATACAATCATTCATTTACATATGGAAAAATATACCAGTACAAGGATAAGCAACGATGGAAGTCATAAGAAGAAGGCATGCAGTGCATGAATAATATGTAATGGGACGAACGTTGAAGGCATGCAGTGCATGAATAATATGTAATGGGACGAACGTTGAAGGCATGCAGTGCATGAATAATATGTAATGGGACGAACGTTGAAGGCATGCAGTGCATGAATAATATGTAATGGGACGAACGTTGAAGGCATGCAGTGCATGAATAATATGTAATGGGACGAACGTTGAAGGCATGCAGTGCATGAATAATATGTAATGGGACGAACGTTGAAGGCATGCAGTGCATGAATAATATGTAATGGGACGAACGTTGAAGGCATGCAGTGCATGAATAATATGTAATGGGACGAACGTTGAAGGCATGCAGTGCATGAATAATATGTAATGGGACGAACGTTGAAGGCATGCAGTGCATGAATAATATGTAATGGGACGAACGTTGAAGGCATGCAGTGCATGAATAATATGTAATGGGACGAACGTTGAAGGCATGCAGTGCATGAATAATATGTAATGGGACGAACGTTGAAGGAGAAAACTGGTAGCATAATAATATTTGGTTGCATGTTTTTAAGGTGTTTCTAGTGAATGTATGTATAATAATGATAACAATATCAATATCAAAGGAGTACAAACACGGAACAATAGATATAATTATTGACTCTTACGAAGCTGCTTGTAACTACACTACTTATCCTACAGCATATGAAACGGAGGAAAGGATAGTACAGTATAAAGTGGTGATATTCGTTTATAAACACAGTTAATCAGAGTTTAAGAGCGATATATTTATCTAGGCGATTTTTGAAAGTCTGAACAGTACTAGGCTACACTCAATGACGTTACAAGGTAGCTCATTCCTAAGTTTATCACTCAACTAAATATTTAATGTTTTGCATCATGTGGGTGAAAAGGCTTTCCAATTATCTCACAAACATTTCCTCTACTGTGCTTTGAATGATCCATTGACAAGTATTTGTTGACATCCATATTCTCAGTAATATTGTTAAACACTTGAATTTGGTCCCCTCCAAACATGTGCTTTGTTAAATTAAATGTGTTTAACTCATGTAGACGTTCTTGGTATGCTTTATTTCTAGTCTAAGAAATATTTGTGTAATTCTCCATTGTATTATCTCCATTTTATCTATGTCCTTTTGATCATATGGACACCAAAATTGTACACAGTATTCCAGATGGGGCCGAATTAAGAGAATTATAGAAAGTGAGAATCACATTTGTGGATGGGTATTCAAACGATCTTTCCATGGAAACAATAATGTTTGTTTTTTAACTACTTCAGTATATTGTTGGTTGGGTTGTATATTGGTTGATGCTGTTACCTCTACAGTACGTCAGTTACTTTGTCAGTGCTTTTTAGTTGACTACCATATATTTACTAGTTTGAGTTCTATTTCTTGTATCCCATTGGCTATGTAGGACTTTACATGTTTTGGTATTGACACTCATTTACCATGTTTGGGCCCAATTTGCAAATGTATGTAACTAATTTTAGATCTGTTGATCATGCAAGGGAGGTACTTCATTTTTCTCTAGTGTAGTATCGTCTGCAAATTTTGAAATTGTACAGGGAAGATCATAAACAATGTCATTGGTATGCATGTAATGCATGTGTGTAAGTATATATTCAGGCACATACCTCTTAGCTGGGGGTGGCCGACTCGAGAAAGAGGGTCCGGGACACTTTCGCATTCCCTCGCCCCTTTTTCTATCTCATCTAGCAAGTTAATTTTACAAGTGTAGCAGGATTCCTAGATGCCTGCCCCCTAAAGGAAAAGAAGGACAGTACAAGACACAGACTAAGTTTGGGTAGAGGATGCTAAACCTCACTTTGGATAGG
Organism: Paralithodes platypus; assembly: GCA_032716605.1. Taxonomy (NCBI): domain Eukaryota; kingdom Metazoa; phylum Arthropoda; class Malacostraca; order Decapoda; family Lithodidae; genus Paralithodes; species Paralithodes platypus. Next base: position 54,301,364 of record CM064578.1, read on the forward strand.
ACCAGCCTTCATTAAACAAAGAAAATAACAGGTCCGAGTACTGAGCCAAAGGGCACAGTATTTGTGACATTATTAAAGTCTGAGGTTTTACCATTTATTACTACTCGTTGCTGACGTCAATACATAATGCGTGAGTACATTTATTGGTGGACTTGGGGATGATGTTAAATGAGGTGATAATGATGGTGGATATGGTGGTGGAGGTGGTCGATAATATGAGTGTATACTCTCGTTATTATAGGTAGGCCAGCATGTTAACTCGTTACTTATGTAACTCAAGGAACACTTAAGTTATCGAGCTATTTTTTCTACCAATTGGGAAAAGTCAACCAGGGAATAGGTGTACAAATTTACAACCCTGTACAGTAGCCCTTTCAGAGTTACAGAGGTTAGGGTTTACCTATAATGCATGTACTATAGTTCAGAAGAGACCTACCTCGGATTGGGAGCCCACAAACAGGACACCCATCAGCACGAACATAATCATTACCGTCTTCATCTTGTTCACAAAAGGGATGGTTACCGTACACTGAAAAAAGTTGATAAATGTTATTAGTCAAAGCTTGTTATAATAAGCCTCTTATAATACCAATACAAGTTTAGAGAAGAAGCACACATGGGTTTGTTTGATTTGTTGTATTACTATTGTTATATTTGAGTTTAACAGTGTAAAATGCTGTAGTAATAGTGCAGATTGAGAACAAAGTCAAATCCTACTGTAACAGAAGATACAATCCAACTAATGTTAAATGTTGCTGTTGTAACGGTAAGCTAAGAAAAAGGTAAGTTTTGTGGCAACCAAAGAGGCACAGAGTGAACAGTGTTTCACTTAAAGTTCAAGCTAATGTTAGGTCGGCAATATGATAATATATTGGAGTGTCACCAGCAGAGAATAAGCTTTGGTGTGTGTGTGTGTGAACACTGGTCGTAGTAAGGAAGTGAAGTGAGGATGGTCCAACAACTCGCTAAATTTTATCATCAGAGCTGAACATCTGTGACGGACACTAGTGCTCAGATTGCTCCAACCAATTTTATTTGCATGCGCGACAAATGACTAGACTGGTTTTGTTTCATCGCCTATTTTCCTTACACATGTTCATATATATAATAATGAAGTAGTAAATACATTTGTGACGTACTTTCTTTATTGATCAATGAGACATATATATTATTCAACAATACAGAGAAAGGTAGGTAGTCCTCTGCAGCCAATCACAGATCGACACTCACATTCCCAGCAAAACAGGTGAGTCTTTATCTGTTTCGCTTAATTTTATCAGCAGATTAATGAACATTTACGTACGGAATACACACATATATTGTATATACCCATGTTCTGTTATTGCTTTTATATAATTTTGTTACCATTATTATTTACTGGTAGTAAAAGTTAGAAACAAGTAACATATTGATGTCCTAGATTGTATAAACATATGGTTTTCCAAACAGTTAATTGAAGTAGCAGGTAAGCTCAAGAATGGTTGAGGTATGGTAAAAGGTACTTTAAAAATAGGAAGAAGATAGTTCGTTTGCTTTATTATTGAACACCACATCTTTGGAAATAGGTTGCCTAATGATTCCAATTCCAGGACTTACAAAAAAATAAATTAAACCATATGAAGTGATTAGAACGGGTCTAAGCTAGGGATTTAAAGTGTATTCCCATCCACTAGAAGACTGGGGTATGATTGCCAAAGTATAGCTTTTTATCTATTGTTGATGGAAACTTAAAAGCAAATCCAATTCACCGAATTATTTAGAATACAGTAGGAATGTTAAAATAGACAAGATGTGTATATGGCCTCACCATCAGTCTATACGAAATCATGTCTGGATAATAACAAAAAAAACAAAAAATTTAAAGTTTCTAAATGGCATTTAGTAGCACGTTTAATAACGAGAGTAGATACTGTTTTGCACATGACACAACGTCTTAATCAAAATTACATAACAAATAATTATACTATATACAGTATACATACACAGGAATGTGAACAACATGCAAAATAGGTGAAGCATCAGTAGTATATAATTGTTCTCAACTTCGTTCTTTACTATAAATTTCCCAGTAGAAGTTTTTCTCATTCTGCTGGGGGATTACTTCCCCAACTTAATTTCATGCCGACCAACGGTCGGAGGGATAGGTGGGTGGTGAGAGAGCCGTCTGCTTTGCTATCCTTGCCTTCCAATTTGAAGCAAATTTTATTTTAGCATTAAGTCCGGACTACCTAGTAGGGACCGCAAGGTCTGTGTAGTCTGTGTATCTATGTAACTATGTAACAACTTTGTCCAAACGAGGCTGTTTGCTTAAAAGTAAAATGACTCCCTATTTGAATTATGTTTTTGTAAATTGAACAAGGTGATGGTTAAATTGAATATATATATATATATATATAAGCTTATTTTGAAATTCGATAGAAGCTCACAATTAACAATGTTTCGTGGTAGTTTATTCCGAACATTTACGACCCTGTTAAAGGCGTTCGTAGTTTGATCAAACTTAAATAGTTTAAAACATAAATTGAAACCGTTTTCGCTTGTGTACTTCGACTGGTCAACGTTACATTACTTATGACTATTAAAAATTATCATACAGTTTTACAAATATATATACTTCGAATAAATGTCCGCTGATGCTATGTGTTGTCAAATTGCCTAAGTAGGCTCAACTCCCTAAGATGCTCCTCGTATGATATATTTTATCAATATTGATGATATTTGTGTAACCCTCCTCTGTACTCGCTCAAGGCTTTCAATATCCTTTCTATTTGTGTAGTGACTAAAACTGCTAACGAGTTATATATAGGTAGATTATATTTTGTTCAGATATAGATTTGAATAACCTCCCAATCCAGCTACATTATTCGACTTTTTATTATCGCTTCCCAAACATGAACATCGAGTTATATTATGTTGTTCATGCTGAGTAATTCCTGGATAGCAAGGAGATACTGTATAACCAGTAACTTTTCGCTTTAAACAAATCTCTCATATACGGTATATAGCTATTCTCTCTCTGGATAAAAAACACCATCTGAGGAAGAGCACTTTATTGACAACGTTTCGCAGATAGCTTCATCAGGTCACTGATGACCTGATGAAGCTATCTGCGAAACGTCAATAAAGTGCTCTCCCTCAGATGGTGGTTTGTATCCATTCTGTCTACATTTCAAGTACCACTCAATATTCTCTCTCTCTCTCTCTCTCTCTCTCTCTCTCTCTCTCTCTCTCTCTCTCTCTCTCTGTATATATATATATTCATATATACTGTATATATATATATATATATATATATATATATATATATATATATATATATATATATATATATATTATATTCATACAACAATAATTAAGCTATCCACTAACTTGTACGATTGACTTTTATTGATTTTGGTTCTGTTGATGATTCTTGTTTATTCAAGTATATTGTTTTGCCTTCCATGATTCCTTATATTGGACACATGAACACGAAAATACTCATAAAATATGGACATGGTAAAAATGCCTCAGTAAAGAATTATGAAATACACGTTGGCGGTTGATTTTTTCTTTCAAAAATCATATTGCAAGAGTGCGGTCTCATCATAGACATGGCTCAATAATATTTGGTAATTCTATGAATAATATATATTGTTATAGAAAGACCTGCACCAGTAGGTGTTATTGAGGTAATAACAGACAGCTTCCTGGAGCGCTACCACCAGGTTCGGGCACCTATACTATTTGGCGGAGAGTGGCACTCTGCACACACAATGTTACCTACAAAATAATACATTAATTGGGCCCAATAATAACACCGTATACTGTTTGTTCCACACCAATCCATAATATTCTATGCTGTTTGTGATTATAACTTGTGTATGTTTTCTGGTACTTATGTTTGCTTATGTATACAATATTGCATTTTTGGTTCATATGCCAATGCATCGTATATAATGTGATAAAACATTATTGTGTATTACTGTATTATTGTTTGTATTTATAATATAATGTCTTGTAAACATACTATTGGAGACCTTAAAAATCAATATGATTAATGGACTCAGCCAGTAATTATGACTTGTGTATTTGTATAATTTTTTAATTATATTTGGCTAAATAAACTAATGTGTTTGTTTGTTTATATATACTCATGTATAGAGATGTATGTATATACATATGCAGGTATGTATATGTGAGGGTATATGGTTATGCGTGCGCACATTATGTGTATATATATATATATATATATATGGATATAGTTGTGTGTATATGGATGCATCAATGTATACACATGCATATACTGCATATATTGATACGCCTAGATGTATGCACTGTGTGTGTATGTACATGCAGTGTATGTGTATGTAGGGGTACGTACATGCACATGTACTGTGCAAGCATACATCACGGTTGCATCTATTTAGTTTAATGAAGCCTAACATACTGCAGTTAAATATATGTCAGCACAGCTACGTATTTCCCACAAGTATTTGTTCAGTCTCTGGCTGTAATTATATGTAATCTTTTAACTATTATTATTGTTACTTACATAGTGACTAGGCGAACAGTAAATATAGTCGGAAAACATAGTCAGTAAATCAACTCAATAGCATTAAACAAACCCTTCTAAAATGTGCAACTATTATCACAATCTGCAAACTTAGTACATAATATTCAACTCGTCAAATAGCTCCTATTGCTATGGACCTTATTATGAGAAAATATAAGTTAGAGTTAAGCCGACGGCTGCAATTATCAATAAACGTGTATTATTATCATTATTAGTATTGATATAATTATAACACACACACACACACACACACACACCCACACACACACACTTGTGAATACAGTTCTAGCCAGACTGAGCGAGTGTATTTCTGCGCATGTGTGAGTGTGTGTGAGGGGGAGAGAGAGTGTGAGTGTATCGTGTCATGACGGATGTGTACATACCGGTGAATAGAGCGTCCTGATATATCGATTATTTTTGGGAGAAATATTAATGCTTGCAGTAATGTGTGAACACAGATGGTTGTTAAGTAATAATAAGGCCATTTGAGAGCATTATATATGATGGTGACCGCCGGTACTAGCCATATGGTAAACATAAACACATCCAGTTAAAGTTTCCCACATACTCAATACTTGGCGGTGTTATGAATTACACCTGAGGTGAGCATTATAATCATGCAGCACATGACTAGAACACAATATTGAACAGAGAAATAAAATCGTAAACAACGAAATAAGTGGAGGGATGATTTAAGATACATAGATTCTTGCTGTTATCTAAACGTGCTTATCAAGAAGCTTCACACCATCTTTAGTGATGTAGCTAACCTGAAGAATATTAATAAATTCCCCGTTGTCATCATTCAACTTACTGAACTCCAAACACAAATTCACATATACGTCTCTAATATTACGAAGGAGCAGCAGTTTTAAGTGATAATCGGCCGTAAAGAGACTCGAGGTCTATATAGTTATAATATATGTTTCTGATGACCATGCACCTCTGTACCAAGCTGTTACAGACCACGTTAATCTGAAAATTACCTAGATAAAGGTTGGCGTGAAAAGTAATGTGATCTGTATTCATTACATGTTGGGAAGCAATTAGTGATACTGAGTGATACCAATGCGGAAAGCATTACATTGTACAGCAAGACTTTGGAGGACGCAACTAGATTGAACACAGCTAAAACAAAAAAGAACATGAAAGTATGGATAACAAAGACGTCTATCCATGTGTGGGTAATGTGTACGTAGAGAACAAACGGAGAAGACATTCTAAACGGCAGTAGACCCACTTACAACAAGAGTACAGGCAAAGATAATACACTCAATACAAGATCAAGTCAAAGTTGTTCTCAGAGGGTAGTGCATTTTCGATCACACTAATTCCCTGTGCAATATCAAGAGGTGTTGCTGTTTCCTATGTGGGATGGATCCTCACCTGAGGTAGAAGAACTAGTATCTATTTGTTAAAAAATTGACAACTGATGTGGAGAATCTAGAATGAGTTATGGGTCATCTCTCAATGGCACTCTGCCATTGATTGAGAGGTATTCGTATGCTCAGAAGAATTATCCCTTCTGTGGGACCTCTGAACCACCAGTCAGGGTTTGCACTGTTCATGTTGTGGGATATATTCCACATTTTTGCTAATCCTCATCATTCAGTAAAGCTGGCGATTTAGAATAATACCAAGTTTGTCCTTACCATCACGGAGGTAGAAGTTGCGCTTCCCATAAAACTCATCAAGTGGGTCTACAAACCTCGCCCCTTGCTGAATATACACGTCAACTAACTTACCAATTAAATTCCATTGCTTTGTTGTTAGCACAATCCCCTGCATACATCATGTCTGTTTTCAGTCGGGGTTCGTCGGCCAATTATCATTATCTCACCTATGATCGACTCTGTGGCTCGACTTTATTTATTTTGAGGAATTGGTCATTGTCCCGGACTTGGATTATTATTGCCATCCCCTTTGAGGGCCAGATATTGTTTACTTCCTTTGTAATCTGGGAAGTCTTTACACCTGTAAGGCTATTCACCGTTTTCACATCACAGCAAAACTTAAAGTGAGACATTTGTCGTTTTAGCTGGGAATATCCAATCAAAAATGTTTTTGGTATTCTTTTTCTGTTTCTTGTCTTTTCTAAAAAAATAAAATCCACCGCTACTGCTCCCCCCTGGATATGGTGTCTCTGGGGCTTGTTTTATACCTTACTCAGATGTGATGGCTCCGTCTGGGTCGACCTGTTTATATCCATCTTTATGTATTTGTGTATGGATTGCTTTCAACTTTTTCTGTTTTTGTTTCTACTTTTGTCCGGTGATATAGAAGTTAATCCCGGTCCTCACAGACAACCTGTTACACGTTGTTGTGTATTTTATTCCAATATTCGTGGTCTCTATAAGAACATCAAGGATCTTACATTGGCATCTGTTGATTATGATATTGTCTTTTGTTCTGAAACCCTTGTCTCTGGTTATAGAGATTATTCTGAACTTCTTTTACCTAACTTCAGTAAACCAGTTCTTATTCGGCGTGATTCTATTCCTCGTGCTCGTGGAATGAGCTTGTATATTATATCTGGGTATAATGCTCAGTACTTAACTAAGCATATTTGTAAATGCCATGAGATGCAGTTAGTTAAAGTGTCCAGCAAGTATCATAATCATTACATTTTTAGCATGTACAGAAATCCTGATGTTAACAATGACATATATGACTGCCTCTTAACAGCCATGGCTTCAATGCAGTCTATAGATGTCAAATCATCCTTTGTTTTTGTTGGTGATGTCAATGTGCATCATCACGAGTGGTTGAACTCGGTCTCTCCAACTAATAGAAATGGTCTTGCTGCCTTGGATTTTGCAAACTTATCTGGTTGTGAACAGCTAATCCAAGGACGTACTTATGTCTGGAAATTGTCTTGATCTAGTAGTAACGGATATTCCTGGTGTTGTAGAAACCTCCGTTCTTGTACCTGTTGGCACTTCCGACCACAATGCCATCATGTGTAAAATAAATCTAGATTTTTCTGTTTCTGATAACTAGTGGTTAAGGCCCCATTAATTGCTCTTTCCATTCACATATGCATAGTCTACGTGAGTTGCAGTTGGGATGTGTGTACATGCTTAGATTGATATGCAGGATTCGAAGTTGCATAATAAATCGTAGGCAGTGTCCACCATTCTTTAACTGCCTTCGTGGTGTAATGCATAAGGTGTTGATATTCGGTGTGAGTGTCCTGGGTTCGAATCCACGGACTGCCACATGTATTTGTAATATTTCATTAATCGATTTTAGGAGTAGAGTTGGTTGTTGGATAGAACATAATAATTACTCTCACGTAAAGTCTACATTAAATTCCGAGTTAACTGGGACAACGTTTGTAATGATGTTTGTAATATTGAGTGGAATCTCATACTAAGATCTCATGACCCGGTTTCAGCTCTCAACAATTCCCTTCTTGGTATCCTTCTCAAAAGAGTTCAATCAAAAACAATTAAGTATCGTATGAGGGATAAAGCATGGTTTAATGATGCCTGCAAGCGTGCATTTGATGACAAACAGGCTGCATATCGTCTATGGAGGCGTAATCAAACCCCCTTGCATTGGGAAAATTATGTTTTTAAAAAGGCAGCTGCGCAGAGAGTTTATGATAGTGCTGAGAGGGATTATAACTCCCATCTTCAGGATGTTCTGGAAGGAGCTACACAGCCTCATAAATGGTGGTCTGCTTTGAAGTCCTCTATATTTGGAGTAGATTCCTCCATGCCTCCTCTTTGTGATTCTGATGGTTCCATCTCTTTTGATCCATTATCGAAGGCCAATATTCTATCTAATATTTGTATTAATAAGCAGAGCAATCAGGAATTGTCTTTGCCATTGACATGTTTCCCTAGACCCAACCTCAATTCAATGGCATTCAAATCAGCTGAACTGAAAAGGTACTTGCTGGATCTTGATACCTATGGTGGCACAGACCCGGATGGGTTTTTCCCTCTCTTTTTAAAAAAGATTGCAGTGATCTTGGCACCTAAATTGGCCGTCGTGTTTAGGTTGCTTTTGAAATCAGGTAGTTTTCCTCTTTGCTGGTGTATGGCTATTATCACTCTTATTCCAAAGGGAAATACTGCCTCATCATCTCCTTATGACTATCGCCCTATCTCCATAATGCATATCCTATCCAAGCTCTATGAGAGGCTTTTGTCCAGACGCCTTTCCTCTTATTGTAATAGTCATAATTTGATACCAAACTCACAATTTGGTTTTTGTAAGGGACTGGGTACATGTGATGCGCTTCTGACACTCACCTATGACTTGCAATCTTCATTGGACCAGGAACATGAGTCTCGTGTCGTGGCTATTGACTTTAGTTCTGCTTTTGACTTAGTCAACCATAAAGCACTTTTGTATAAGTTACAGCTCATCGGTATTGGTGGCAATTTTTCAAGGATCTTTGAAGATTTTTTGACAAAAAGATCTCAGTCTGTGGTCATTGATGGGTGTCATTCCCCTTCTGTTACTGTTGTTTCTGGCATTCCACAAGGCAGTGTCCTTGGGCCTTTGCATTTTATCAACTCTGCGAAGCAGAGTGATATCGCGCACACAGATCCCGCCCGTATACTGTGCACCACCAGCCAGCCTGTCTGTCGTCGTCGTCGTCCGTCGTCGTCGTCCGTCTGTCTGTCCAGAAACTCCTCCTAGACGGTTTGATGGATTTTCACCAAATTTCACAGGTATATTCATTTGTTCAATGCGAAGGTCAGTCAAAAAGAAATGTTCCATTTAACTTAAAGGTTAAGGTCAAAGGTCAAGGTTAAAAATAAGGTCAATATTTCATATTTGTTAGTTCTAACTCAAATGTCTTCATTTTCACCATACAAGTTACTGGTAACCCATATATCATATTGACCAAAATGTAGGTGAATATTCTTAAGGGTAAGGTCAAAGGTCAAGGTCAAAGTTCAAAATAAGTTGTTCACTAGTATTTCTTATACCAACTGTTAGATTCTCACTAGGCTTACCAAGTATATTCGGAATACCTAGGCGAAGATCATACAAGAAACTATACAATTCCATAATAAAGGTCAAGGTCACAGGTCAAGGTCAAATAAAAGGTCAATATGCTACTTTCTTTACTTTTCATGCAAACTTCACAAAATTTGGTGAGATAGTTGCACTTTAAATGAAAAGGAAAATAATACATTTGGACACACATATCATGAAGGTCAATATAAAGGTCAAAGGTCAAGGTCAACTAATCTATTAAAATATATGAAACTAACTAATGGGTTTTAATGAAATTAGGCATGCTTATTTTATTTTCCGGGGCAATGACAATACAAGAAAAAAAACACTCTTACATAAAGGTCCAGGTCACAGGTCAATGTCTAAGGTCAACTTTTACTATTTATTTTACTTTTTACTCAAATGTCTTCATTTTCACTATACAAGTTACTGGTAACCTATATATCGTATTGACCAAATTTGTATGTAAAGATTCTTAAGGGTAAGGTCAAAGGTCAAGATCAAAGGTTAAAATAAGTTTGTCACTAGTATTTCTTTTACTAACTGTTAGATTCTCACTAGGCTTATCATGTATATTCGGAATACCTAGGCCAAGGTCATACAAGAAACTATACAATTCCATAATAAAAGTCAAGGTCACAGGTCAAGGTCAAATAAAAGGTCAATATGCTACTTTCTTTACTTTTCTTGCAAACTTCACAACATTTGGTGAGAAAGTTGCACTTTAAATGAAAATGAAATAATACATTTGGACACACATATCATAGAGGTCAAGATAAAGGTCAAGGTCAACTATTTTATTAATATATATGAAACTAACTACATGAGTTTTAATGAAATTATATATGCTTATTTGATATTCCGGGGCAATGTCAATAAACAAAAACACTCTTACATAAGGTCCAGGTCCCAGGTCAAGGTCAAAGGTCAACTTTTACTATTTATTTTACTTTATACTCAAATGTCTTCATTTTCACTATACAAGTTACTGGTAACCTTGATATCGTATTGCCTACATTTTAGATACATATTCTAAAGGGTAAGGGCAAAGATCAAGGTCAAAGGTCAAAATAGTTTTTCTACTAGTATTTCTTATACTAACTGTCAGATTTTCACTAGGCTTACCATGTTTATTCGGAATACCTAGGCCCAGGTCATGCAAGAAACTATACAATTCCATATGAAAGGTCAAGGTCACAGGTCAAGGTCAAATAAAAGGTCAATATGCTATTTTCTTTACTTTCCATGCAAACTTCACAAAATTTGGTGAGATAATTGCACTTTAAGTGAAAAGTAAAATAATAAATGTCGAGACAGATAAAGGTCAAGATAATGGTCAAAGGTCAAGGTCAACTATTCTATTGATATATATGAAACTATTTAATGGGTTTTAATGAAATTACGCATGCTTATTTGATTTTCATGGGCAATGTCAATGCAAACACAAATGTACTCTTACATAAAGGTCAAGGTCAAAAGTCAACTTTTATTATTTATTAAGAAAGATTACTCAAGTTTTGGAAAACTGGCTGTGTTATGGCTTATTACTTAAATATAAATTATGTATCAAATTTCACATACATATTGTAATTGTTAAGGTCAGAAGTCATGGTCAAAACAAGAGTATTTGTCATTTTCCCTAAACTCCTCCTAGACTGTTTAATGTAGTGTCACCAAGTTATACAGGCAAATTCAGTTGGTCAATGCGACGACCATCCAAATATATGTATTTTATTTTATGTCAAAGGTCAAGGTCACAGTAGGCCTATATGATCACTATTTGTAATAAATATTCAAAATGCTACGAAATAGTGTTACGCTGACCTTATTATAGGTAAATATTTTAAAAGTGAAGATTCAATGTCATCATAAATGTAATTATATATATACATATATACTCCCAGGCGGACATGAACCACCAACAGCCAGGACGAGTTTCTATGCTTTAATCCACTACACACAAGTATCCTCCCAGTAACTAACCCAGTAACTATCGTCCAATTATCTTAACCTCAGTTGTATGTAAAATGCTAGAAACGGTCATACGAGACAGACTCGTAAATCACTTAGAGGAAAATAACATACTTAAAGATACTCAACACGGCTTTCGTAAAAAACGTTCCTGTTTAACAAACCTCTTAGACTTCTTCCACGATATCCTCAACCTCTACGATGAGAGTAAAGCTGTAGATATTATATACCTTGATTTTCAAAAGGCCTTTGACAAAGTTCCCCACAAACGTTTACTGCTAAAACTAAAAGCGCATGGAATACAAGACGGTGTGTTGAAATGGATAGAAAATTGGCTCAGCAACAGAAAGCAAAGGGTAGTCATAAACGGTAAGGCATCTAAATGGACCAATGTAAGTAGCGGGGTACCCCAGGGATCGGTACTAGGACCAATTCTCTTTCTAATTTACATCAACGACATAGATGAGGGTCTCATCTGCACATTCTCAAAATTTGCTGACGATACAAAAATTGCAAATAGCGTACTCTCAAAAGAACAAGTTGACGATATGCAACACAATCTAGATAAATTGTCATGTTGGGCCCAAATTTGGCAAATGAGTTTCAATGCGGATAAATGTAAAGTACTACATGTCGGATACCTAAATGAGAAAGCAAACTATTCGATGAATGGCACTCAGCTTAAGAATGTAAACAGAGAAACTGATCTGGGAGTAACAATATCGAGTAACCTAAAACCGAGTCAACAATGTTCAGAAGTTGTTAAGAAGGCAAACAAAATAATTGGCTTTATAGGCAGGTCATTTGAGCATAAATCCAAAGAAGTTATCCTAACCCTTTACAATTCCTTAGTCCGCCCTCTTCTGGAATACTGCGTTCAATCCTGGTGCCCTTATTACCAAAAAGATATAAACAAGCTAGAACGAGTTCAACGTAGAGTTACAAAATGATACCTAGCCTAAAGAACAAACCATACGAAGAGCGTCTTAGAGAATTAAATCTATTTCCTTTAACCCAGCGCAGATTAAGAGGCGACTTAATTCAAGTGTTCAAAATCATCAAAGGCATCGACAATATGAACTGTAGTAAGTACTTCACTATTGACCAATCTAATTACACGCGGGGAAACGGTTGCAAAATTATTGGTAAATCTTTTAACTCGCACGAATCTAAGAATTTCTTCTTCAATCGAGTTGTCAACTTGTGGAATGGGCTTCCCCGAGACGTTATAGACTGCAGCACCGTTGATTCATTTAAATTCCGCCTAGACAAATATCTCGCATCAAACCCGCGACTGACTGCGTTTGTAAATGAATAACTTTATCCTCCCCTCAGTTACTAACCCTTATGTCCCCTACTAACTTCCTAGTACTGCCACGTTAGTGGCAGGGCAGTAGTTCCCTTTCAATGTTCCCTTACCCACTCTAAACCACTGTTTGGACACTTGATCCTCAGTGTTTTGGAGGACAAGCAGCCTAGAAGGGTCACTATATCTGTTGTTGCTTGATTTCCTTTGTACTCCTTTGTACTCTATCACGCCGTAGTATAGTGGATTAAAGTATAGGCACTTGTTCTGACTGTCGGTGGTTCAAGTCCGGCTGTGAGTATAAAAACATTTAATATATATACAGTATTATATAAATTGCATATAAACCGATTTCACCTAAGAGATTCCATACTACTTGCAGAATTCTAGGTCGCAGAGTTGCGTATGCATTTATATATATATATATTTTTTGTTTTTGGTAATGCGAAAACTGCACACCTACTTTATTATTTTTACTGCTGACTTGTTCCGAGCTTGAAAATAAACTAATCTCCTATGCCGATGATACAACTTTATATGCGTCAATTCCATCACCAATTGATCGACACGAAATTGCTACTGCTCTGAATAGGGACTTAGCCAAAATTACATCATGGTGTGAACTTTGGGGTATGAAACTTAACCCGGCAAGCGCGATAGGCCTAACGGAAGGCTTCCTATAGGGAACGCGATACGCCTCACGGAAGCAGGATTTTTAAAGGCGTACCAAAACGGCGCCAAGCAGTCTAGGGAGTCACAAATTGCGCCACGTTTAGTGCGACATGGTACCTCTCGATGCCACCCACAACCACCCGCCGCACGCACCCCACACTGTCTACACACGCAGTACGCTCTCAGTCACTATGGAGCCTACACGCTCCCCTGACTCGCTCCCTGTTGACTCGCCCAACCCTGTTGCTGGCGGTGTTCGTGCTCGTGGCAGGACACGAACACGTGCCAGGGACCCCTCCTACGTATATACTTCTGAGGAGGATGAGCCAGTGCAGCCAAGAAGACCTACACGTGCTGGGAGAGGCACGACACGTGCAACAAGCACGACGAGTGCGAAGAGGTCATTGTCCTCAGCATTTGCTCTGACAACTGCTACCACAACAACTACTGCCTCTACTGTTGTGGCAACGACGCCCACGGCGCCCACCACCACAGGAAGTACAAGTGGCCGTCCTGGGGATGCAGGAGCATCGGGGGTAGTTGGAAAGAAGGGTAAGGGAAAAGGTCACCCTTATCAGTTCAAGAGGAGTAAGGTGACACCTCCCGCCTCTACCACCCCCGCGTTGCCACTACCACCACCACCCACCACGGCCACCCCTGCACCACTGCCCACCACGGCCGCCCCTGCACCACCGCCCACCACGCACGCCCACACGCCCCTGCTCCACCACCCACGCCCACCCATGCCCCTGCTGCTGTTGGAGGGCCTCGTAGAGTTTTGACAGCCGGTCTAACGCCATCAAAGTTTGACGCCCTCCTCTTCCCTCCTGACTCCTCTGACGACGACGCTGCAGAAGGGGAAGCCTTCGATCCCAGGAACTATGGCTGGGGTGGTGATAGTGGGAGCGAGTCTGAGGAGGATCAAGACCAATATGAGGGAGGTGCAGAGGATTCGGAAGACGACGATGTACTTCTGCACCGTAACCATGAGCAAGACCTGTCTGACGACGAAGGCGCAGACGACGTGGCTGACGGAGGGGCTGATCCTGATCCCCCACGGGCGTATAATTTTGCCTGGTCTGAAGGGTCCCATTTCCAACCAGATTTGCACCAGTTCAATGCCAATCTGGCTGGTTCAACAGCAGACTGGCCCTGCAATGACCAGTCCACGGAATCTGATTTCTTCTGTGCATTTTTTGACCAGGAGGTATTATCTCATCTCATTTCCCAAACCAATGGCTATTTTACCTGGGTGAGGGAAAGAATTGATATGATATCTCCTAGAGCAAGAATTCGTGCAGGGGTTGATATGACTGTCCCTGAGCTCCTTGTGTTCTTTGCGTTGTTGCTAATCATGCCTCTCTGCAGGAAGCATGTAATGGAGCATTATTGGAAGCAAGACCCCATCATCAACACCCCAATTTTCCGGAAGTATATGGCTCGTGATAGATTTTTCTTGCTTCTGCGATTTTTGCACTTCGCAGACAATAATAATCCAAACAGAGCTGATAGAATATGGAAAGTTCGGGATGTGTTGACCATGTTGTTGCAAAGGTACAGGAAATTCTTCTACCCCTTTGCCAACCTGGTGATTGATGAGTCGCTCGTGCTTTTCAAAGGACGCCTGGTGTTCAAGCAGTACATCCCCTTGAAGAGACACAGGTTCGGGATCAAGATTTTTGTGTTGTGCGATTGTGAAAGTGGAATAGTGCTCGACATGATCGTATACACCGGCACTGATGTAGACATTCCAAAAGTCGGTGGCAACGACCCATTGGGCATGTCAGGGCACATTGTGAAAAAGATGCTGGAGCCCTACCTGAACAAGGGGCACACGTTGTACACCGACAATTGGTATACAAGTCCTGCACTCTGCCAGTTCCTCCATGACCACAAAACGGGGGCATGTGGGACTGTCAGAACTAACAGGAAGTTCATGCCTAAGTTCCAAGGCAATCGCACAGAACTGGACAACCCCTCCCACAGTGACACCGCTTCTGATGACGACTTGGCAGAGGAACAAAGGCGCCGCAGACAGGAAAGAAAGAAGAAAGAGCACTACAAGCAGCTGGAGAAGTCGGGGAAAGTTCTGGCGGTAAAGTGGCTCGATAAGCGACCAGTCCACCTGCTTTCGACTGTCCATACAGGTGCCCAAGTGGACTCTGGTAAATTCCACTACCGTACCAAGAAGTCTATCCAGAAACCTGATATGGTGGTGGATTATACCAAGTACATGCACCTTGTGGACAAGTCTGATTGCCAGCTTGCAGGCGTTGAGTGTCTACGAAAAACAGTGAAGTGGTATCACAAGCTTTTCCTTCACTTTGTTGACATCACGATGCTCAACGCTTACAACATGTGGCTAGTAAAAAAAGACATGGCCCCGAACAAAAAACTCAAGTTCAGGGAGTTCATTTACAACATCGCCTACCAACTCCTACAAAAACACCAACCAGTCTCCGGTCACAGGGGTCGCCGTGCAGTCAACCTCCCAGACAGAGTCATTGATGGGTATGACAAACACTACCCTATCCACACCGAGCTATCTGGCACCCGGAGGCTGCAAGTACAGTGCCAGGTCTGTGCCCACTCCACCAGAAAGCCACAAAAAAGAAGCAGAGTCACATCAATGTGCAAGGAATGCAACGTTGGGTTGTGTTTGGGCGAGTGCTTCAGGGACTACCACTCACTCAAGTACTACTAGGAGTGGTACCTGTGTCGCCCTGCCTCAGCCAAACTCCTGCCCCGCCCACCTACCTCACTACCTACCTCACTACCTACCTGCCCGTACCTGACCAACGTGATCTCAAAACATCTGCCTGCCTACCTACTTGCCCGTACCTGACCAACGTGATAATATTATCATAATATGTACAAATTATAGTTGTAGGTTACGTTCATATGTTTTGGTATATACTGTATATATATATATATATATATATATATATATATATATATATATATACAGTATATTATTGTATACAGTATACTGTATATATAAGCAATATTTTCATTTATTATTTCAGTTTAATTCATTAGCCAGGCAATATTTTGTTTTATTTATATATATACCTATGTAATATTATACTTATGTACTAACCTTTTGTAACAACCTTTTGTAATAATAAAAAAAAAAAAAAAAATAAAAAAAAAAAAAAAAAATAAAAAAAAATAAAAAAATAAAACATACTTACGCTCTGCTATTCATCAAAGTTTTCGACTTTATGAATAGCAGGGCGTAAGTATGTAAAAAAAAAAATTTTTAAAGTGATATAAACACTCCAAAAATATCCCCATAACCTCTCTGGTTTCGAAGCCACGTCTCTAGGCCTACATCTCACGCAGTCCATCACTCTAACCACTAGACCATGACCGCTCACACTATACTGACAGCGATTAGTGCGTACGTATTTTCGGGCAGACGAATGCTTGACAAAAAAAATATATATATACCCTCGATACACTTGTGTATATCGAAGTATTTAGTATGTATAATACTTTTACATAACCTAACATATTCTATCATTACGAACAAACAGTAA
Source organism: Paralithodes platypus (assembly GCA_032716605.1). NCBI lineage: Eukaryota > Metazoa > Arthropoda > Malacostraca > Decapoda > Lithodidae > Paralithodes > Paralithodes platypus. The sequence goes on from CM064578.1 coordinate 54,318,390, forward strand.
AGAAATTTACAAGTAAATAAATAACCTTTCATCCATGAGTTGCAAGCAAATAGTGCGTAAAAATGGTGTAATGATATATCGGGTTACTCTAACATACTGCGCCATCCAAGAAGCCTTATCGTTGTTTACATTATAGCAACGACAACACAAATCGTCTATAAGGTCTAAATTTGTGCATATACCCACGCTAATCTCACCTACCTACTGTAATCTGACCCTTTTCTCTCCCGCGCCACCCACCTTTCTCAATCCACCACTCTTATTTCGCCTATTATTCGTCCGTATGCCTCTCTGCGCTTCATTTATCAGTGTATATTATTCACATGGGCTGCCTTACTCATGAATATGAACAGGTGAAACCATAAAGGTGCTTTTTAGGCGAGATATAGAGCGTTGCTTCTCATCAATCGCACGTTCTTGCCTCCACCCTCTCTCTCTCTCCTCCCGCCTGACTCACTCACACACACTCGCTCGCTCGGGGATGTCGTGCCTATCAGCCCATTTGTTTCAACTTGCAGCCACCGTAACTCCACACCCACATTTTTTTAGGGTGGATATATATACTGTATATTGGCGGATGTGGCTGCTTATTTCCAAGACATTGATGTACTTTTTTTTAAATTCTGTGAGATCGAATTTTTTGGCAGAAATGCACAAATAACTACCCTAGCTCCTAGGGCTATTTAGCGCTTAACAGGTTAATGGTAGTAAAACACATTCCATTATCATCAGCAGATCTCGTACCTTGGATCCTCCCCATCCTTGTCTACAAGTTTCTGGCGAGCAAATTGAGAATGTGGATACTCTGCGTTTGTTAGGAGTTACTCTGGATCCCAAACTTACTTTTGAAAAGCATATTCGTTCTTTCTTCTCTTCCATTTCCCCAAAAATTAGTCTGCTTCGCAAGTGTTATAAAACGTTTGCTTGTGACGCCACAGTTATCAAGTCTTTTTATGCTTTTATTATGCCACAATTCGAGTACTGCTCACCTGTCTGGTTGTCAGCAGCTGACTGCCATCTCAAGTTGCTTGACAGGTCACTAAATTCTATCAGTTTTATTCTACCTCATTTGTCTCTTGATCTGTGTCATCGACGTAAAGTTGGTGCCCTTAGTCTTTTATTTAAAGTTTTTAACAACCCTCAGCATCCCTTACATGGGGTCCTGCCAGGGCCCTATGTCCGGGCTCGTGCAACTAGATTCACAAGCAACCTTAATGATCTTGCCATGAGCCGTGTTAATTGTTCTACTACACAGTTTTCACGGTGTTTTGTGCCGGCCATGGTTGACTTGTGGAATAAGTTGCCAAATGACCTAGTCAATTCAGCTCATATCTCCATCTATAAGTCTTATGTTAAGTCATCTTAAGTTAATGCTTTTTTGCAGCATTAATTCAAATTTTTAAACTTATTTTATTCCATTTTATTGTCTTATATTTATATTTGATATCCTCCACTGCATAATATTGTATTATTCATTGCATCTGTGTTTAATATATGTATATATACAGTACAGTATATATGTTTTATTTATTTTTTATGTTTTTTTCCTAAAGATGCCGTAGTCTCTCTCCAGTGCCTCCGGGTGTTTTGTGTGGATTCATCTTGCTGGTGTTTCTGTACCCTGGTTGGAGACTTCGACATCTCATATAATAATAATAATAATAATTTGTTGTTTACACGAACAAGCTTGCTTGATATGCTTAGTTTGGTTCCTTTGTTTTCTTAAGACACATACTAGTTATACAATTCTATTGTCCACTCTGCACTTGACTATCCTTTTTCCCTCTGTTTTTTAAGATCTTAGATAAATTATGCTGACTATTTATACTGTATAGAAAGTTGAATCTATTTGAGGTGTTTAAGAACATAACATAAGAACATAAGAACATAAGAACATAAGAAAATGGGAGTCTGCAGAAAGCCGATTGGCCTAAGCAAGGCAGATCCCTGTCCCACACAACCCCAAATCAATTACAAAGCCCAATTATAGGCTCAACACTCTAATACCCTGAGGATCATCCTACCAAAACGGTTAGAGATTAACGCAGGATTATGGGGGTCTGCAGAGCGCTGATTGGCCCAACCCGGCTGATCCCCCTTCACACCCAACCCTTCTCGTCCATATGCTTATCCAATTTTATCTTAAAGCTCCCTACAGTTTTAGATCCCACTATAGCACTTGGTAGTCCATTCCACCCATCTACAACTCTGTTACCAAACCAATATTTGCCTATATCTTTTCTGAAACGAAATTTATCTAATTTGAAACCATTGGTACGAGTTCTTTCGCTATCACTGAGCTTTAGTACATTTGTCATGTCCCCTTTGTTAATCCCACTAACCCACTTGAACACCTCTATCATATCCCCTCTAACTCTGCGTCTCTCTAACGAATGTAAACCTAATTTCTTCAACCTTTCTTCATACGGAAGATTTCTAATATTATGGATCATTTTTGTCATTCTACGCTGTACTCTCTCCAATGAATCTATGTCCATTCTGTAATAAGGACACCAAAATTGGACAGCATAATCCATATGGGGTCTCACTAATGACAAGTTAACTTTATATTTCTGTCTTGTCATTTTTCTCCACCAAGGAAGTTGAACTGAGGTTATGGTTTTGCCTCCATATGTCTGTAAAAAAAAGATATCTAAAAAGTTATTAATTTCATTTTATGTTCTATGTGGATCAGGGAGACAAAAGGCAAAGCTGTCTGTGACGAGTGCCTCCCCCATAATTGAAAGAGTGACAGGGCCAAAGTCAAGGAATGTTCCAGCCAAAAGGTCTGGACACACAGAGTTTGAAGCAAATTATGTCATTGGATGAGGGAAAGATGGATTCAGGGAGAGAGGTTCCAGAGCTCAGCGATTGAATAGAAGAAAGATTTGGAGTATCGTTTCACTGTTGGGTTGAAGAGTTGCACAGAGTAGGGATGAGTTTGTGTTGCAAGACAGGTACTGCGTATTCTATGTAGAGGAGGTGATATACACTGAAAGAGCTCTGAGCAACACCGATGATTGTAATAGCGATAAAATAGTGAGTGAGATGCAATACTACAGCGAAAAAGAGAGAGATTGCAGAGAATCGGTGAGTGGACGGGAGTTAATGAGACAACTGGGTTTGTTCTACTTTATCTAGAAGTGTTGTGTGAGAGGATCCTACACACACATGCAAAAAATACTAAATACAAGGACGCGCTGTGCACCTGTACAGAGCAAGAAGCTGTGCAGGGGTAAAGAACCCCTTGCAGAGGTTGAGCCTACCCAGCTTCGGGGAAGCCATTTTAGAAAGAGTGGTGATATGGTCTTTCCAAGAGAGATCAGAAGAACAAGAGACACCGAGAATACTGAGAGAAGATGAAGGGTTGATTATTGTATTGTTGAAGTATAGGAGATAGTCCTCTGAGAGTTCTTGACGGGTAGATAAATGTAGAAATTGGGTTTTGGAAGCATTGCAAGCAAACAAGGTTTTCTCTGCCCCAATTGAAAATTAAAATTAAAATGTAAAACTTGCAAACTAAACAAACCAAAATTGGGACAAGGACAATATAAAGTCAAATTAAATTATCAAAATCGCTATGTGGAAACAACGCTTACTAAAATGAAAATTATTAAATAAAAGAACACAATCCACCACATAGGGTGTACATCACTACATGAGCAAGTTAATCTGTTTCCCAAGCAAACCAATCGCACATATAACAACGCACTATCGTCACGTTAAAGGAAGTAGTCAAGTTTGGGAAGTCCGGGACGTTCTGGCAAATTTACTAAACTCTGCATGAATAAAGAAACTACATGTTAAATGTCAAAATATTATTTAAAATCAAATTTGCAACATGACAAGACATTATAGTAAAAAATACAAATATTGATAAGATATCTATACTATTACAAAATAATATATAAAATACAGTACAGCACTCACTAACGATAGTGCTATCGGGTAGGTACCTGTAAGCATAGCATGCCTCAAGTTAGTTAGATCAGAAGATAATTGTTCTATGGCTTCATCACGTTTGTTTTTGAGTGATTGCTTGCTGGGGCGTTCTGGAAAACTAGTTGAATAGTGTAATGTAGAGTCATCAGCATATGAGTAGATAGGACTGGAGGCACAGTTGAGAAGATCATTTATAAATATTAGAAAGAGAATTGGAGAATCCTGGGTCTAGCCCTGTTCCATTGGTGCCTACAATCTCCCCCTGAACCGATGTTCGAGAAATTTGGTGAAAAGATAAGACATCCACCTAGAAAGAAGTGTCTAATCGGTAGAGCACATATCTCCACCAGTGTAAGTGGCTTACAAAGTTATGAACCGATGTTCACAAAATTTGATGCGCTGATAAGAAATGCACCAAGAAAGAAGTGATTCCATTAAGGAGGCGATTGATATAGCGCATTCTTCAGCCAGCGTGGCCTGACCAGAGGTATCCGCTGTCCCAAGTGCTCCTCTAGTTATTTTCCGTAATCTTGCCTCATGTGCTACTTCTAGCGTGCCGTGAGGTCAAACCCAGATATTATCTCTGTGTTTTAATGCACAAAATTAACTCTACATGCAATGCATTATATATCATAAGAAGGAAGAAAGCCAATATTATAACATAATCAAGAATGATATGAAACAAAAATGAAATTATCAAAGAAAAAATTGTTCAAGAATATAATATTTAATCGTTCTTCAGAGTTCAACTAGTCATATTATATATTTATGCTTACCGAGCTCTGAAGAGACTCTGCTCTAAGCCTACCCTCCAAGCTAGTTCAGTTTGAATGGCGGATGGCCAACTTGCATTGAGTGATGATGAGCGCAGAACCCGCTGGGCAGAATACTTTGAGCAGCTGTACATGGCCAATGCTCCCAAGAGACAGCTTCTTCCAGCGGATGTCCAACCACCAGTGCCTGATCCACCAATTAATGAAGACCCTCCCTCCTTTCCCAACATAAGGGAGGCCGTGGCTAAGCTGAAGGGTGGGAAGGCTCCTGGTACTTGCGGCATTCCTGGTTAACTGCTGAATGCTGGGGTTGAGTCCATGGGTCACATGCGGTCCTGACTGCTGTATGGCAAACTAGTATCATTCCTCTTGACTTGAAAAGGGCTCTGGTCACCCCTATCTGGAAAAGGAAATTGGACTGCAATAACTACCACGGTATTACACTGCTCAGTGTTCCAGGCAAGGTTTTCGCCCATATTTTGTTGGTGCAAAAGAAGCAGAAACTTGAACAATCTAGATTAATCCGAAGAAGTCAACAATTGACCGAATTACGGCGCTCAGAGTATTTGCGTAATGCCAACTTGAGTTTCAAAAAGGGCTGATTGCAGTCTATGTTGATCTCAAGAAGGCATTTGACTTGGTGCACCGAGAGATGCTCTGGGAGCTACTACGGTTACACAGGAATCCCGCGGAGATTATTGACCTGGTGTTTTGGACTCTATATAGAAACAGAGAGTGCTGTCAAATGTGGTGGAGGAAAATTCTCCTTCTTCCTGTGAATTCAGGTGTGACAGAGGTGTGTTCTGGCGCCTACACTTTACAATACTTGTATGGACTGGTCGGACAGTCGGACAGAGTCACTGTGGAGCAGACATCTTGACTTTGCAGATGATGCAGTAATCCTAGCAGAGACATTAGATGTTCTAAGATTGGCCCTTGAGGCACTAAATCCAGGAATCATAACCGTTTGGTTTAAAGATCTCTTGGACTAAGACTTAAGTACAAGCATTTGGTGACATATTGGATGATGCAGTGCAATCTGTTCATGCTTGTGGTAAAGACTTAAGAGATCTTAGATAAATGTACTTATCTTGGTAGCATGATGCATAATAGTGGTGAGTCTGGCTACAATGTTAATCATCGCCTCAGCTTAGCATATGGAGTTATAGAATCACTCAACAAAAGTATATGGCCTTGTCGATACCTGTGCAGAAGCATGAAGCTGCGGATCTTTAAGTTGCTGATGCTCCCTGTCATATTATATGGATATGAGACATGGATAATTAACAGCGAGTTGAAGAGACGCATCAACTCTTTTGATACTGAATATATTCGCAGGATCATGGGCCATCACGGGAATGATTACGTCTCAAACCAGCGACTACTCCACGAAACTGATTCAGGATATATTAGTTGCATGGTCCGTGAGCACCAACTTCGGCTGTACGGACATGTGGTTAGCCTCCCTCAAGCAGTCCCTGCTCACCAGGTACTCTATACAGAAGAAAACCCTGGGTAGAGGAGGCCTAAGGAAAGACCACATAACTCATGGATGAGCCAAGTTGGCCAATTATGCAATAGGATACTTGAAGTGAGCCAGATAGATGCCTGGAGTTTCCCCCGGGAGGATCCCCCTAAGTGGAGTCAGAGGGTACGTGCGGCTACACACTGTTACGGCGTATGCCCCCATTGATTGATTGATAGATCCAACTAAACAGCATCTTACATTATCCTTACTATAAAGTGACTTGCCAACTGAAGGAAGTTTTTCAAACATACTGAAACTGGAATATATGAATCAACAACATAGTATTTCACGCCACGCTAACATAGTTTTATAGGAATTACCCGAAACATATGACTGGAAAAATAGGCCTTGAATACGTATATAAAGTCGCTCACACATTTCGTGATCCCTTTATATTTTGCACTATACATTACAATCAAATATATCACTTTAAACCGTTATATACATAGAGCTTAAACCCTTGAAGATAATGACGCATTTTAACAGTTTATTCTGGCTAGCATTAGACGATAATTTTTCAGATTAGGAAGGGTATATGGATGACAGAGGGAAAATCGTTTGATGATAGCCAGAATAAACTGTCAAACGCGTCATGATTATCAAAGGGTTCAAGGCATCCACAAAACAAGCTAAATACATGTGTTTGTTTCAATAAGAACACGATTTTTATGAGTGAGAGTACAATCATGTTTCAGTACAGAGTAGCACACGACTTACGGAGGTTAAATACGATATTACATTTGCTCATATTCCGAAATTATAGGTATGACTATTTTGGACTGATAGGTTCTGAATTATTATGGTTGGTGTGCGTGTTACTATTAATTCCAATTGTGTTTCAAACAGCTGATTTATCGATAAGCAATGAAAACAAGAAAAAAATGTGTATGCTTCATATTAGTACTAACAACAATAATAGCATTACTATTAACAACAACATTGGCAAACCTCATTAAACGAGCTGAATACTTGTCATGCACAAAATAAAATTCCCTGGTAACTCTCCAGGGATGCCGCCTCTCCACATATTTCCCCGTAGAACTAGGGCAGCTGAGAGCACCCATGAATTTACACTTTCTCCTCCACAATGCAGAACTTCTGCTTATCAAAATTCATTTATCCCTAGAACTACTACTCTTTGGAATTCACTTCCCTCGAATTGCTTTCCACAAACTTACAATCTACAAATGTTTAAATCCAGTTGTTACAAACATTTTATGAATGGAGGATGCCTTTAGGCACATGGACCTTTTTGTTTTATCTGTGTTTTTCCTTCCTCCGTTCATTGTCTCTTAAAAAATAAATAAAAATAAAATAAAAACTACGAAGACAGAGATAATAGTGACAAAGAAACCCGAAATATTGCCAACAAATATTGAACATTGAAAATTGACTGAAAAAGCACTTGTGTCAAACCTCATCTAAATTGAGCAAGCTTTGGTAATATGTGAAAAGTTAATTTGTCATTCTAGAAATAGAACTGGAGCACACGGGTGTGAGTGTGTGTGTGTGTGTGTGTATTTATAATGTGTATATATTTATTAGTTTATGTATGCAATGCATGTGTGGTTATGTGTGTGTATGTGTGATTTGCGACTGGGTGCTTATGTTGGATATCATTAATGTTGTCTACATATCTATTTAGTTTGCAAAACCTCTAGTGCAAGGCCAAATTAATTGTAAATATATCCAACATATGCAGTTTTGCTAAACAATCTCGAATCTAATTAATCAGAGATCGCATCCTCAGGTGTGTGATATAATAAACTAAGTAAATACTATATTGGACAAACACAATATGATTACTGAAACAAAGCAAGGGTCGAGCATGTGTTATTGTACACAACTCCTGTATTTTACTTGCAAAGAAACACAAGTCTATTTAAAATGTCCTGATAAACTCATTGATGAAAGCACCTTCGTCCACTATTATTTTAAAGATTGCCCTATATATATATATATATATATATATTTATATATATATATATATATATATGGCAGATTATGTATACTACAGACTTTTGTCTGTTACGATTTCATGGCTGATAATTATACACAATATATTTTATCCCGGCTGGGTCAAATGCAAAATCACGCATTAGTTTCTAGGTGAGTAAAAAAGAATCAGATTTTAGAGCAAAACAACTCCAAAATACTGTCAAAAACCAACATTGCCAATGATAATAGACGGTAAAAGCAATCGTAATGTTGCCGGAATATAATGCCAATAGAAATTTGACGACAAAAGCGCTCATGTAAATCTCCCTCAAAATTATGAAAGCTTTGGTAATGTTTAGCTTTATGTGGAAAATTAATTTATCAGTTTATAAATGTCAAGACAAACCAAGCGGGTGTGTGCGTGTGTGTTTGCGTTAGTGTGTTTGAAATATGTACTTATGTCACGTTTTGAGTATATGTGTTTACTTGGTGCGTATATATGTATGTGTGTGTCTACATGTGTGTGTGGGCAGTTTTGGTTTGTGTGTCTCTTTAATATGTGTATGTATTCGCTAAGTTTGTATACACTTAACCACAAGGTGAACAAAATTAAGAGATATCCAAAATCAAATATTTTCCTAATACCAAACAAACATTCAGGACGAACACATTCATCAAAGATCGCATCTGCAAATCTATGATAACATTAAACCCGGCAATTAATATTACAGATATAAATAATAAAATCATTGGAGCAGAAGGTACGTACATATGTTGTTGTGTGTGTGTATATAATATATATATATATATATATATATATATATATATATATATATATATATATATATATATTCAGGCAGGTGAGATTAAAATAATAGGCACAGTTTGCATTATTGAGTTTTTTATTGATACTCTCAATTTTTCGTACAGTTTTTCTGGTATTTTCAGGAAGTTGGTAAAGGAGGTTTGCAAAGGGTTCCGACGTTTCAATGGGCGCAGCCATCATTATCAAGGAGAAGTGAAGTTAGAAGGTGATAAGTCGAGTTTATATAGGCGATACAAGATCAAGAGAGGGTTTATTGTGCGCTAGCTGCACGCTGGTTGGCTAACCTAAGACTAGCTCTGGTAGGCTGGCCGGACGCAGGAGTGGGCGGGGCCTCTGCGTCGTTCGTCTGCGTGTGTGGAGGGGGCATTCCTGGGGGCATCATGGGGGGCCTCGCTGTGGAAGGGCGTGCCGAGGGTAGGATCTGGCTGTATTCCGCTTGTGTGTTTAAAGTAGGTTGGTATGTTTGTATATATATAGCTTCAAGAATGAATAGGCGGCGTGAGTCTATTTCTTTATCAAGAATAGAGGTGTGTTTATCTAAATCGGGTCTGGTGAGTTTCTGATGGTGTGAGGATGTGTGGTAGTGGTCCTTGATAGCTCCGGCTTGAAGGTAGAAGGTAAGGCGACGTCACAGACGAGTCCTTGTCAAACCGACATAAGTGTGAGGTCCACAGTCCTCACTGTTACAGGTGTGTCGGTATATGACATGGTCCTCTTGTGACGGTTTCTTAGCGGTAGCCGGGCTGTTGCGAATGACTAGTTGTGATGTTTTCCTCGATTTGTAGTATATGGTGAGTTTAAGGTGTTGGTCAGGGTTCGTAGTTTTAACGTTGTTGCTGATAATGTCTCTCATTATGTTTTCGTCTGTCTTGTGATCTGAGGACATGTGGTTTTTATAGTAAATTTTTATGTATTCAGTGTTTGTATTAGTAGGCATGTCGTTTTTGTACCATGTTTCAAGGTGTTTGTTGATGGTGTGGGCGATGTCCGAGTTACTGTACCCATTGTTTACAAGCACCTGGGTGAGCCTCTCGAGTTCCTTGTGTGTGTCTCGCCAGGGGGTGCAGTGTGATAGAGCTCTCCTGACGTAGGCGGCGATGGTGGACCGTAAATATCGCTGGGGGCACTCACTTTTGCCGTTGAGACATAATCCGTTGTTGGTGGGTTTGGTGTAGACAGTGGTGGTAAAGCCTGAGGTGTTGTTGTTGTTTACGAGGACATCAAGGAAGGGGAGATGACCGTTAGAGGACTCCTCGAAGGTGAAGTTTAGACTGGAAGAGGCGATGAATCGTTGTTGAAGGTCACGTAGCTCCTGTGGGTCCTTCACACGCACGAAGATGTCGTCCACATATCTGCAGTAGACGGAGGGGCGGTTGGTAGTCAGGAGCTCTTCTTCGATGGTGCCCATGTAAAAATTGGCAAAGAGGACTCCTAGGGGACTGCCCATTGCCACACCATAAATCTGCTGATACATGTCACCTCGCGGGCAGGTGAAGGGCGCCTCTTTGGTGCATATTTCCAGCAACGTCTTCAGGGCTGTTTCTGGGAAGTCTAAGGGCGTGTTGTCTGGGCAGTGGTAGACTCGATGTAGGATGAGCTCAATGGTGCGGTCCACAGGCACGTTGGTAAAGAGACTCTCTACATCTAGGGAGGCGATGATATGGTCGTCAGTATAGGGGGCATCTCTTAAAATCTCCAGGAAGTCAGCTGACGAGGAAAGACTACTGGCTGGGGGTGTAGGGGGTCTGAAGTTTGTTCAAAGTCTTAGCAATTTGGTAGGTGGCGGTAGGGATCTGTGAGATGATGGAGCGAAGGGGGTTACCTGGTTTGTGGGTTTTGACTGTGCCGTAAGCGTACCCAGGGGAGAAGTCACCGATGAGTTTTTTAAGGTGGATCCCTCCTGTCTTTGCGTTAATGGCGGTGATGGTGGTGTTGGTTTTCCGCTTTATTTCCTCGGTGGGGTTACGGGTGATTTTCCGGAATTTTGTAGAGTCGCTTAGGATGTGGTCCATCTTCTGCAGGTATTCATCTTTGTCGTGGATGACCAGACTGGCAGCTTTATCGGCTCGACTGATTATGATATTATTATTTTCACGAAGTTGTTTAGCCGCTAAGATGCGGTTTTTGTTGATTATTCCGCTGTTGTGGGAACCACGTGTTTTAGCGGCTTCGGCTAGTAAGGTCGGTTTTAGGTTGGGTGAGGTTGTGAGTTTCCCATCCTTCTCCAGTTTTTGGATGTCGTCCAGGAGAATCTCGATCTCTAGTCGTTTTCGGTGTGGTCGGGGTTTAGAGGTGTAGTGGCAATTGAGTCCTTTGTTGAGGAGTTCTTCTTGGTCGGGGGTCAGGTCCGTGTTGGTGAGGTTGATGTACCCTTTGAGGGGTCTGGGGAGTTTGATGTTGCTGCCATATAGTTTGGACAATTTCTTGATGGCGGTGCTCTCCACTTTGCGTAGGTGCTGTGTATTCAGTTGTTCGAGTTTGGTGTTGATACGTTGTTTAACTGGTGCGTGGGCGGCTTCTTCATTCCATTGTTGTACAAGGGCGTCTCGCTCTTGTTGGAGCGTGACGCACCAGTATATGATCAATGGATATTAATCGTGGTCATGTGCTGTACCAGTAACTGTATTGATGTTGTAATGGTTATAACGTGTATGTTCTGTATGTGGTGTCCTGGGTTCGAATCCTGGGAAAATCACATGCTTTCATTAATTTCATTTGTGGGGTTATTGGTGTTAACAACAATGTTAACAATATCATCTTACATTATACTACTGTAACTATAAAATGACTCTTCAACTGAAGGTAGTTTTTCAAACATACTGAAACGGGAATAAATAAATCAACAATATAGAACTTCACACTACACTAACATAGTTTTATAGGAATTTACCCGAAACTTATGACTGGAAAAATAAGCCTTGATTACGTATATAGAGTCACTCACATAATTTCGTGATCCCTTCATAATTTGCAGTATGCAATTAAATATATCACTGGAAACCGATATATACACATAGCTTAACCCCATGAGGATTATGACGCGTTTTAACAGTATATTCTGGCTATCAGTAGACGATTGTTTTCAGATTGGGTATGGTATATGGATGTCAGAGGGAAAATCGCTTAACCCTTCCTGCCAGGGTGTCATTTTAAAATTACACCGCGGCAGGTGGCCAGGAGCCCGGGTGTCATTTTACAATCAGTAAGCTTGAAAGCCTATTAAGCTTGGTTTGAAAGCTGTGCATCCGACGCATGTAAACAAAGCCTGTCTTTGCGACACCACACCTCCAAAACTAAGGAGGAGACGTCGGATCAATGATATTGTTGTATGCTATGACGAAATTAGTGTCTGCAAAGGTCCGGTATTGCGAACATTGCATCGAATCTCTCTCCACGGAAATCGTCATCACAACTGAATCAGTTGACCTAGAGAGCTCTACTCAATGCCAGTTTACAGATACGAACCAGCACTAAGTTTAGAGATCCGTGGAAATTCTCTAGCAGTTAAAATGATAAAGATACGGGTAGCCTATTAAAGACGTTTTTCGGCTAGATCGCCCGGATCTCAATAACGTCCTTAGGATGGCTAGCCCTTGCAAGAAGGGTTAAAGAGAGCCAGAATAAACTGTCATAAATGCGTCATGATCCTCAAAGGGTTAAAGGCATCCACAAAACAACACATGTGTTTGAGTGAGGGTACAATGGTACATGTTTCAATACAAAGTAGCAAATGATCTAGGAATAATTACATTACATTCACACACATTCCAACATAATTTTGTGTTATGGTAATTTTGGTCTGATAGGCTCTGATGTTTTTTTTGTTTAATTATTATAATGAATTCCATTTTTTCTTAAATGTCTGTGTGTTTCTCAGATTAATACTAAGAAAAATAGTAACATTGATATAAACAAATTTGTCAAAAATCATTATATAACCTAAGTAATTAAGATGAAGAAAACACAATTCCCTTCTAGCTACAAAGACAGAGGTAATAGTGAATAAGAACCGTAAATATTGTCATAACAAATGATTGCATATTGAAAATTGACGGAAAAAGTGCTTGTGTGAAACCTTATCAACATTTATAAAAGCTTTGGTAATATTTGGTTCATGTGGAAAGTTAATTTTATCATTCTAGATATATAGCTGGAGCGTACGTTTGTGTGTGTGTGTATAATGTTCATATATTTAATATGTTCTGTATGTAATGCATGTGTGTTTACGTGTATGAATGTGTGATTTGCGACTGAGTGTTTGTGTTGGATATCATTATATATTTTTCTACATATATGTTTAGTTTGCATAACTTCAAGTGCATGGCCAAATTAATTGTAAATATATCCAACATAATTATGCAATTTTGCAAGACAAGCACAAATCTAATTAATCAAAGATCGCATCCTCCGGTGTGTGGTAAAATAAACAAAGTAAATCATATTTTGACACAAACAATATGCTCACTGAAACAAAGGAAGTGTCGAGCATGTGTTGTATAAAATTCCTGTATTTTCCATGCAAAGAAACACAAGTCTAGTCAACATTTCCTGATAAACTCATTGTGGCAAGTAGCTTCGTACAATATTATAAAGATTGCCTTATATATACGGCAGCTTATGTATACTACAGACTTTTGTCAGCACATTCACACAAATGATAGCAGAAAAATGACCAATTAAATATCCTAATATCAACGGTCACAAACTTGGGAAACTTAGTCACAGCTTAGAAAGGATCTGTGGGAATTTAAAGGGAAAAGACTATCTCAGTTAACCGTCTCACTTCTATAATACCCTTCCTAATCTGAATTAATTTGTCTACTGACAGCCATAATAAACAGCCAAAACGCGTCATAATACTCACGGGGTTAATACCGTAATTTCAAGGCTCACACATTTATCTCGCTCACAAACCTTGGACATTTCTAGACATACATATGTTCATTATTGTACGTTAAATGTACATTACAGATATAGTACAGTTTCTCCCACATACAGCATATCCCAAACTATAATAACATACTCCCACCCTAACTAAAGGGTTAAAGGTACATTACAGATAGAGTACAGTTTCTCCCACATACAGTATATCCCAAACTATAATAACATACTCCCACCCTAACTAAAGGGTTAAAGGTACATTACAGATATAGTACAGTTTCTCCCACATACAGCATATCGCAAACTATAATAACATACTCCAACCCTAACTAAAGGGTTAAAGGTACATTACAGATTGTTTTTATTTTTTTTAGAGACAATGAACGGAGGAAGAAAAACACAGATAAAACAAAAAGGTCCATGTGCCTAAAGGCATCCTCCATTCATAAAATGTATGTAACAACTGGATTTAAACATTTGTAGATTGTAAGTTTGTGGAAAGCAATTCGAGGGAAGTAAATTCCAAAGAGTAGTAGCTCTGGGGATAAATTAATTCTGATAAGCAGAAGTTCTGCATTGTGGAGGAGAAAGTGTACATTCATGGGCGCTCTCAGCTGCCCTAGTTCTATGGGGAAAGATGTGGAGAGGCGGCACAATTGAAGCAAGTTCCTCGGAACAAATGCTGTGAAAATATCTGTAGAATAATGCAAGGGATGCAACGTTTCTGTTTCTTCGTATGGATAATGTAGGAAGGTCCTGTGTGATTGCAGGGTTATTGATTAATCTAATAGCTTTATTTTGAATTTTGTCCAACTTCCTCAATGCAACCACTCCACTTCCACCCCACAGAGGTGAACAGTAATCCATCTGAGAACGCACATGACTTTTATATATCACGGCCAACTGCTCGTCAGTGAAGAATTCTCGATCTCTGTACAGGAGTCCCAGTTTTTAATATAGATAAAGTTAGATGGAGTACAGTTTCTCCCACATACAGTATATCCCAAACTATAATAACATAATCCCACACTAACTAAAGGGTTAAAGGTACATTACAGATAGAGTACAGTTTCTCCCACATACAGTATATCATCCCAAACTATAATAACATACTCCCACCCTAACTAAAGGGTTAAAGGTACATTACAGATAGAGTACAGTTTCTCCCACATACACTGTATCCGAAACTATAGTAACATACTCCCACCCCAAGATTCCCGTTCGAGATAAATGTAGAATGTTTTCGGTAGAAAAACGTCCCGGCCAAAGGTCGGTTACTCCAAAATTACAGGATCGCTGTCCAGAAAACATAAAGACACCAAAATACTGCCAAAAAACAACATTACCAATTAAAATACACGGTAACAGCAATCGTAATGTTCCCGGAACATAATGCCAATAGAACATTGACGACAAAGGTTCTCGTGTAAATCTCCCTCAAATGTGTGAAAACTTTGGTAAAACTTAGCTTCATGTGGAAAGTTTATTAATGTCCAGACTAACTAAGCGGGTGTGTGTGTGTTTGGAAAATGTGCATATGTCATGTTTTGAGTATGTGTGTATGTGTGTATAATTGGTGTGTACATCTGTGTGTGTGAGATGGGTCATTTTGGTCTGTGTCCCTATAATTTGCGTTTTTTTCATGCAACCATGTTATGTGTGTTGGTGTGTGATTCGCGAGTGTGTGCTGGATGTCATATATTCAGTTATGTATTCGCTTAGAGTGTATACACTTAATCACAAGATCAAAGACATTAAGAGATATCCAAAATCATCTATTTGTTCTATTACCAAGCATACATTTAGGACGAACGCATTCATCAAAGATCGCATCTGCAAGTGTATGATAAAATTAAACCCAGCTATTAACCCCTTGAGAACGATGACGCATTATAACTGGTTATTCTGGCTATTAATAGAAGAGCGTTTTCAGATTAGGAAGGGTATATTGATGTCGGAGGTGTCCTCGCTCAGTGATAGCCAGAATAAGCAGTCAAAACGCGTCGACTTCTCAAATGGTTCAAGGCATCCACAAAACAACCCATATACATGTGTCTGTTTATATAAGAACACAATATTATAAGTGAGAGTACAATCATGTTTCAATACAGAGTACCACACGACTTATAGGTTAAATACGATATTACATTTGCACATATCCCGAAATTATAAATGTGACTATTTTGGTCTGATAGGTTCTGAATTATTATTATTTGTTTGTTTTGTACTATCAATTCCAGTTTTGTCTCAAATTTCGATTTACTTAGTCTCATAATAATTGATTTATCGATAAACAATTAAACAAAACAAAATATCTGCTTCATATTAGTATTAGTACTAACAATAATAACATTACTATTAACACCAACATTTGCAAAAAACATTAAACGAGCAGAGTAATTCTCATGCAGAAAAGACAATTCCCTGGTAACTACGAAGACAGAGGTAATAGTGACAAAGAACCCCGAAATATTGCCAACAAATAATGCACATTGGAAATTGACTGAAAAAACGCTTGTGTCAAACCTCATCTAAATTGAGCAAGCTTTGGTAATCTGTGAATCATGTGAAAAGTTAATTTGTCATTCTAGATATATAACTGGAGTGTACGTGTGTGTGTGTATGTGTGTGTGTGTGTGAGTGAGTATGTGTGTGTGTGTGTTAGAGAGTGTGTTTGTGTGTGTGTGAGTGAGTGTGTGTGTGTGTGTTTGTAAGTGTGTGCGTGTGTGTGTGTCTGTGTGTGTGTGAGTGGTCTGTTTGTGAGTGTGTGTGTGTATAATTTGTATATATCTAATATTTTCTGTATGTAATGCATGTCTTGTCAACATGCCTTGTCATGTAATTACAACGCAGGCCGCCTGCCAAGACACTGCACTAAATGATGTCATAAAACGGGCCCTGCAGAGTGCTAACTGTGCATCAATCCTCGAACCACATGGACTTCACATAGAAGACGGCAAACGGCCAGATGGGATGACCACTTTCTCTTACAAGAATGGCCGGTGCCTCGTGTGGGATGCCACATGTGTTGACACTTTCTCCACAACCAACGCCGCCAGAAACGCCGACGAAGCAGGTGAAGCCGCCCGGATAGCAGAAAATAAAAAGCGAGAAAAATATCAAGCCATCGCCAGAATTCATCAGTTCGAGCCCCTGGCATTCGAAACTTCAGGAGTCTTCGGCCCTACCACCCTTAAGATGGTGAATGAAATAGGCCGTAAAATCAGAGAAGTTTCAGGAGAACTCCGGGAAACCCTCTGGCTCAAGCAAAGACTAGGGATGGCTATCCTCCGGGGCAATGCCACCAGCGTCATGAGCTCAGTTCGACAGGACTGGGTCATGCCACTGCGTGAGGCCCCGGCAGGAGTGGTATATCCGTAGTCTTTCCACAGTAGGGTAAAACAAAACATAAACCTTATTTGTATGTAACATGTGTGATGCACATTAATAAAAGGGGATGTGTCGGATGGTTGAAAGACACAGTTGCTCGCGCGTTTGGGGCTAGCAACACGTGTTATGAAAAACATGCATCCTCCTTCATTCACTGCCCCCCCCCCCCCCCCCCTTCACTCACTCAAACCCACAATTTGCCGGAGGATAACAGGTTTTTCACAATACTTAGACGGAGGTCTTTTAAAAAAAAAAAAAAATGCATGTGTGTTTATGTGTGTGTATGTGCGATTTGCGGCTGGGTTTTGAGTAAAATATTAAGTTTGTCTACATAAATGTTTTGTTTTACATTTTGCGTCAAGTGGAAGGTCAAATTAATATATATGATATCCAACATATACAATTTAGCTAGACCAGCACACATGTACTTAATCAAAGATCGCATCCTCAGGTGTGTGATAAAGGGGAATCCTATTCTGGATAAAAATAATATGATCACTGAAACAAAGGAATGGTCGAGCATGTGTTGTTGTATATCATTCATGTATTTGCCTTGCACTGCCTATCACCATGGCAACACAATTGACTGAAATGAGGGTAAATATCAACTGTCAGAATGAATCATGTGGAAGTATTCATCATTATTTTATCACCGTTACAACTATGCAATAATACCTACATGGATGGATTTTTGGATAGAACATGCTTTGTAATAAACATTATATACCCAGATTATTTAGATAATTATGTGTTACCAAATAATATCGCCAAAATATGGATTACTACAATATATGATTTAACACAAAATCGCCAGTAATCAACAATTTAAAAATATTTGAACAACATTTTGTTTGATAGAAAGACATAGCCCAAGTGCAAGAGTCGTGTCTCAGAATACTGTGAGCAACTGAACACTTTGAAAATCATGACGCATTCATCAGTATTATGATTATCGTTAGTCGATGTATGTAGCTTAGGAATGAGCTATGGGCATTGCAAGGGCAAAAAGAGTCTCATTTAACCCTCTGACTGAGCTAAACCCAAACTAATCTGAATATAATCGTATGCTAATAGCCAGATAACACTCTCAAAACGTGTCATGATGCTCAAGGGGTCAGAGGAATTGTCAGTGTTTATCGTGGCTATGACAATCCTCCATAACTGTTACAGTTTCATCACTGACAATTATAAACAATATATTTAATCCCGGCCGGGTCAAGTGCAAGATCACACAGACATTTTTGGTTGAGCCAAAAGGAATCAAGAAATAGTGCAAAACAACCCCAAAATACTGCCAAAAACCAACATTACCAATTAAAATACACGGTACCAAGGTAACAGCAATCGTAATGTTCCCGGAACATAATGCCAATAGAACATTGACGACAATGGTTCTCGAGTAAATCTCCCTCAAATGTATGAAAACTTTGGTAATACTTAGCTTCATGTGGAAAGTTTATTAATGTCCAGACTAACTAAGCGGGTGTGTGCGTGTGTGTTTATTAGTTTGTTTGGAAAATATGCATATGTCATGTTTTGAGTATGTGTGTATGTGTGTATAATTGGTGTGTACATCTGTCTGTGTGTGTGTGTGAGAAGGGTCATTTTGGTCTGTGTGTCCCTATAATATGTTTTTTTTCTTCATGCAACCATGTTATGTGTGTTGGTGTGTGATTCGCGAGTGTGTGCTGGATGTCATATATTCAGTTATGTATTCGCTTAGAGTGTATACACTTAATCACAAGATCAAAGACATTAAGAGATATCCAAAATCAACTATTTGTTCTATTACCAAGCACACATTTAGGACGAACACATTCATCAAAGATCCCATCTGCAAGTGTATGATAAAATGAAACCCTACAATTAACCCCTTGAGGATGGTGACGCATTATAACTGGTTATTCTGGCTATTAATAGACGACTGTTTTCAGATTAGGAAGGGCATATTGATGTCGGAGGTAACCTCGCTTAATGATAGCCAGAATAAAGTCAAAACGCGTCATGCTTCTCAAATGGTTCAAGGCATCCACAAAAAACCCATATACATGTGTCTGTTTATATAAGAACAAAATATTATAAGTGAGAGTACAATCATGTTTCAATACAGAGTACCACACGACTTATAGGTTAAATACGATATTACATTTGCACATATCCCAAAATTATAAATGTGACTATTTTGGTCTGATAGGTTCTGAATTATTATTATTTGTTTGTTTTGTAGTATCAATTCCAATTTTGTCTCAAATTTCGATATACTTAGTCTCATAATAATTTATTTATCGATAAGCAATTAACAAAACAAAATATCTGCTTCATATTAGTATTAGTACTAACAATAATAACATTACTATTAACACCAACATTTGCAAAAATCATTAAACGAGCAGAGTAATTATCATGCAGAAAAGACAATTCCCTGGTAACTACGAAGACAGAGGTAATAGTGACAAAGAACCCCGAAATATTGCCAACAAATATTGCACATTGGAAATTGACTGAAAAAGCACTTGTGTCAAACCTCATCTAAATTGAGCAAGCTTTGGTAATATGTGAATCATGTGAAAAGTGAATGTGTCATTCTAGATATATAACTGGAGTGTGTGTGTGTGTGTGTGTGTGTGTGTGTGTGTGTTAGATAGTGTGCTTGTGTGTGAGTGTGTGTGTCTTTGTAAGTGTGTGCGTGTCTGTGAGTGTGTGTATTTGTGAGTGTGTCTGTTTGTGGGTGTGTGTGTGTGTGTGTGTGTGTGTGTGTGTGGATAATTTGTATATATATAATATTTTCTGTATATAATGCATGTGTGTATGTGCGATTTGCGGCTTGGTCTTGGGTAAAATATTAATGTTGTCTACATAAATGTTTAGTTTTACATTTTGCCTCAATTGGAAGGCCAAATGAATGTATATGATATCCAACATATACAATTTAGCTAGACCAGCACAAATGTACTTAATCAAAGATCTCATCCTCAGGTGTGTGATAAAAGGGAATCATATTCTGGAGAAAAATAATATGATCACTGAAACAAAGGAATGGTCGAGCATGTGTTGTTGTATAACATTCATGTATTTACCTTGCACTGCCTATCACCATGGCAAAACAATTGACTAAAATGAGGGTAAATATCAACTGTCAGAATGAATCATGTGGAAGTATTCATCATTATTTTATCACCGTTACAACTATACAAATTATACGGTAACTATAATAATCGCCGTGATCCAGATTTGTGACTAAAATAAGTGACCTTTTTGACAATGTTGTGATTCCCGCGATCATAAAGATATTTAATGTAACGTGCATACTTCGATTATTAAACTATGTTTTTTGGGAATATATTATATTAATCAATTTATAATGAGGTCAGTTTTGGGATTAAAGCAGCATATTAGAATAAGCAAATTAAGTGCAAAATTCAGAAACACATGTGTATATAATTATAATTTCCTGGTAAACTCATTGCGGCAAGCAGCTTCGTCCACTATTATAAAGATTGCTTTATATATACTGCAGGTTATGTATACTACAGACTTTTGTCAACAAATTCACACAAATTATAGCAGTAATATGACCAATTTACTATCCCAAAGGCAACAGTCACAAACTTGGGAAACTTAGTAACAGCTTAGTAAGGATCTGTGGGAATTTAAAAGAAAAAGACTATCTCAGTTAACCGTCTCACTTCTATAATACCCTTCCTAATCTGAATAAATTGGTCTACTAAGAGACATAATAAAGAGCCAAAATGCGTCATAATTCTCACAGGGTTAATACCGTAATATCAAGGCTCACACATTTATCTCGCTCACAAACCTTGCATATTTCTAGACATACATATGTTCATTATTGTACGTTAAAGGTACATTACAGATAGAGTACAGTTTCTGCCACATACAGTCTATACTAAACTATAATAACATACTCCCACCCTAACTAAAGGCTTACAGGTACATTACAGATAGAGTACAGTTTCTCCCACGTACAGTATATCCCAAACTATAATAACATACTCCCACCCTAACTAAAGGGTTAAAGGTACATTACAGATAGTGTACAGTTTCTCCCACATACAGTATATCCCAAACTATAATAACATACTCCCACACTAACTAAAGGGTTAATGGTAAATTACAGATAGAGTACAGTTTCTCCCACGTACAGTATATCCCAAACTATAATAACATACTCCCACCCTAACTAAAGGGTTAAAGGTACATTACAGATAGTGTACAGTTTCTCCCACATACAGTATATCCCAAACTATAATAACATACTCCCACACTAACTAAAGGGTTAATGGTAAATTACAGATAGAGTACAGTTTCTCCCACATACAGTATATCCCAAACTATAATAACATACTCCCACACTAACTAAAGGGTTAAAGGTACATTACAGATAGAGTACAGTTTCTCCCACATACAGTATATCCCAAACTATAATAACATACTCCCACACTAACTAAAGGGTTAATGGTAAATTACAGATAGAGTACAGTTTCTCCCACATACAGTATATCCCAAACTATAATAACATACTCCCACACTAACTAAAGGGTTAAAGGTACATTACAGATAGAGTACAGTTTCTCCCACATACAGTATATCCCAAACTATAATAACATACTCCCACACTAACTAAAGGGTTAAAGATACATTACAGATAGCGTACAGTTTCTCCCACATACACTATATCCGAAACTATAGTAACATATTCCCACCCCAAGATTCCCCTTGGAGATAAATGTAGAATGTTTTCGGTAGAAAAACCTCCCGGCCAAAGGTCGGTTCCTCCAAAATTACAGGATCGCTGTCCAGAAAACTTAAGACACCAAAATACTGCCAAAAAACAACATTACCAATTAAAATACACGGTAACAGCAATCGTAATGTTCCCGGAACATAATGCCAATAGAACATTGACGACAAAGGTCCTCGTGTAAATCTCCCTCAAATGTGTGAACACTTTGGTAATACTTAGCTTCATGTGGAAAGTGTATTAATGTCCAGACTAACTAAGCGTGTGTGTGTGTGTGTGTTAGTTTGGTTGGAAAATGTGCATATGTAATGTTTTTAGTATGTGTGTATGTGTGTATAATTGGTGTGTACATCTGTCTCTGTGTGTGTGTGTGAGAGAGGGGTCATTTTGGTCTGTGTGTCCCTGTAATATGCGTTTTTTTTTTTTTTTTTTATGCAACCATGTTATTTGTGTTGGTGTGTGCTTCGCGAGTGTGTGCTGGATGTCATATATTCAGTTGTGTATTCGCTTAGAGTGTATACAATTAATCACAAGATCAAAGACATTAAGAGATATCCAAAATCAACTATTTGTTCTATTACCAAGCACACATTTAGGACGAACACATTCATCAAAGATCGCATCTGCAAGTGTATGATAAAATTAAACCCTGCAATTAACCCCTTGTGATGGTGACGCATTATAACTGGTTATTCTGGCTATTAATAGAAGACTGTTTTCAGATTAGGAAGGGCATATTGATGTCGGAGGTAACCTCGCTTAATGATAGCCAGAATAAAGTCAAAACGCGTCATGCTTCTCAAATGGTTCAAGGCTTCCACAAAACAACCCATATACATGTGTCTGTTTATATAAGAACACAATATTATAAGTGAGAGTACAATCATGTTTCAATACAGAGTACCACACGACTTATAGGTTAAATACGATATTACATTTTCACATATCCCGAAATTATAAATGTGACTATTTTGGTCTGATAGGTTCTGAATTATTATTATTTGTTTGTTTTGTACTATCAATTCCAATTTTGTCTCAAATTTCGATTTACTTAGTCTCATAATAATTGATTTATCGATAAGCAATTAACAAAACAAAATATCTGCTTCATATTAGTATTAGTATTAACAATAATAACATTACTATTAACACCAACATTTGCAAAAATCATTAAACGAGATGAGGAATTCTCATGCAGAAAAGACAATTCCCTGGTAACTACGAAGACAGAGGTAATAGTGATAAAGAACCCCGAAATATTGCCAACAAATATTGCACATTGGAAATTGACTGAAAAAGCACTTGTGTCAAACCTCATCTAAATTGAGCAAGCTTTGGTAATCTGTGAATCATGTGAAAAGTGAATGTGTCATTCTAGATATATAACTGGAGTGTGTGTGTGTGTGTGTGTGTGTGTGTGTGTGTGTGTGTGTGTGAGTGTTAGATAGTGTGTTTGTGTGTGAGTGTGTGTGTTTTTGTAAGTGTGTGCGTGTCTGTGAGTGTGTGTGTTTGTGAGTGTGTGAGTGTGTGTGTGTGTGTGTGTGGATAATTTGTATATATATAATATTTTCTGTATGTAATGCATGTGTGTTTATGTGTGTATATCTGCGATTTGCGGCTTGGTCTTGGGTAAAATATTAATGTTGTCTACATAAATGTTAATTTTACATTTTGCCTCAATTGGAAGGCCAAATGAATGTATATGATATCCAACATATACAATTTAGCTAGACCAGCACAAATGTACTTAATCAAAGATCTCATCCTCAGGTGTGTGATAAAAGGGAATCATATTCTGGAGAAAAATAATATGATCACTGAAACAAAGGAATGGTCGAGCATGTGTTGTTGTATAACATTCATGTATTTACCTTGCACTGCCTATCACCATGGCAAAACAATTGACTGAAATGAGGGTAAATATCAACTGTCAGAATGAATCATGTGGAAGTATTCATCATTATTATATCACCGTTACAACTATACTAATTATACGGTAACTATAATAATCGCTGTGATCCAGATTTGTGACTTAAATATGTGAACTTTTTGACAATGTTGTGATTCCTGCGATCATAAAGATATTTAATGTAACGTGCATACTTCGATTATTAAACTATGTAGTTTTGGAATATATTATATTAATCAATTTATAATGAGGTCACTTTTGGGATTAACACAGCATATTAGAATAAGCAAATTAAGTGCAGAATTCAGAAACACATGTGTATAAATTATATAATTTCCTGGTAAACTCATTGCGGCAAGCAGCTTCGTCCACTATTATAAAGATTGCTTTATATATACGGCAGCTTAATTATGTATACTACAGACTTTTGTCAACAAATTCACAAAAATGATATCAGTAATATGACCAATTTACTATCCCAATAGCAACAGTCACAAGCGTGGGAAACTTAGTCACAGCTTAGTAAGGATCTGTGGGAATTAAAAGGGAAAAAACTATCTCATTTAACCATCTCACTTTCATAATACCCTTCCTAATCTGAATAAATTGGTCTCTTAACAGCCATAATAAACAGCCAAAACCCGTCATAATACTCACGGGGTTAATACCGTAATATCAAGGCTCACACATTTATCTCGCTCACAAACCTTGGATATTTTTAGACATACATATGTTCATTATTGTACATTAAAGGTACATTACAGATAGAGTACAGTTTCTCCCACATACAGTAGGCTATATCCCAAACTATAATAACATACTCCCACCCTAACTAAAGGGTTAAAGGTACATTACAGATAGAGTACAGTTTCTCTCACATACAGTATATCCGAAACTATAGTAACATACTCCCACCCTAAGATTCCCCTTCGAGATAAATGTATAATTTTTTCGGTAGAAAAACGACACGGCCAAATGTCGGTTCCTCCAAAATTACAGGATCGCTGTCGCTCGCCAGAAAGCATAGACACCGAGATGTGCCTGCACGAAAGGTCTTAATGGTGGCTAATGGGGCTGAGCATAAGGGAGACAAAAAATACAATCCCCCTAAATAGTTTCAATCCTGTTATTCTTAAAGTTCAAATCAGCAGTAATTGTACACCGAATGTTCATGAATTCATGTATGTACATACTCAGGCACATGCCCCATAGCCGGGGGTGGTTGGCTCGAGACAGAGCCTGTACAGAATCAACATTTCCAATGTTCATGAACATGACCACTTTCGCGTTCCCTCTTCCTTATTTTTTGGTATTTTTTTGTTTAATGTTCTCGTTTATTAGGTGCATTTTACAAGGGGAGGAGGATTCCTATCCTCCTGCCGCAAATGTTCCTACTATTCTTACTATTAATAATGATTCTGTATATCGATCTGCTCATCTAGTTACTCGTCTCTCTCTCTCTCTCTCTCTCTCTCTCTCTCTCTCTCTCTCTCTCTCTCTCTCTCTCTCTCTCTCCACACACATTTGGATATATAAAGTCACGTGGAAAATAGTGAATTATAATACCAGGTGATTTCTAATTATTGCCAGTGAAATATCGAAACCAGATATGTAAGATCAAATTTGATTCCATATATTCATGAAACTCGAATATAATTACTATAAGTTAAAATGTTATATAATTAAACCACATATTCATACTTGGAAAATATTTAATTTACATTTATAATACCTCAGTCATAAGTTGTGACCAATGAAGTTAACTAAAATTATAACCTTAACTACATATTTTTAGTACTATTATCCATAAATATATTATTGTAAGTAAATATATAGTTTCCTGCCTCACCACCTCGCTACCGCCAGGCGCTGCAGACGCTCTGTCAACGCTCTCACAGTATCGATCATAATTTGAGTATTAACTACTCATCCTCTTCATTTTTGTGCATGAAAGGTGGTTAAGAACACGTTTAACCATCCTGTAGTTTAGTAAGTAACACTGCACGATATTTCGCTGTGTATTGACTGATAAACTTTGTGTTTATCACAAGACTCCTGCTCGGACAGGGCGCCACTAGCGCCATCTGTTGTTTTGTTTTGTTTGTAAACAAACGCTCTCTTCTTAGTTGATATAAAATCGTAGCCCCTAATTTTACCCATTACCTACTGTAGTAAGTATCAATTTAACTGCCTTGTATGTAAGTAAAGCTTTGCATATTAATTTGCTAATAAACAATATTGTGTACTAACTAACCTGCCTACAGGAACGAACGCCGACGCCATTTTGTAAACAATTTTTTTTGGGGATTATACATATTAAATTCCAGCCAATTTTGTAGTAAATTTAAGTGCATTCATTTATCTTTTCCCCCTAGATATGTTCTTGACTTTTCTCCTCAGAGTGATTTTACTTTAAGCTAAGGGTGGTATTTGTACAAACTAACCTAGCCTAACCCAACCTGCCAAGCTTTTAACCTAATCCAAACCTAGCCTAGCCTATAGCCAGCCAATCTGTTGTTCTTATTAACTCTAGTAGATATTGTATTTAGTATCCTACTGTAGCTATATATCTGTAATTTTAGTTGTTGCTTGCACGATCTTGTAGTAACCTTTGACTGATACATTTTGTTTTGTTTAATCTAAAAAAAGTAGGCTACTGCTTTACTAGGCTACAGTGACACCAGGGCCATCTGTTGATACAGTATATCAACCCCTTGTGTGCGGTCACACTTTATTTTTATATAATCTCTATTTGGTGAATTGTATATTTAGTTACATATTCTGTTATATATATATATTTGTTTAAGGTTAGGTTATCACACCTGGTAGCCTATTTCTGCGTATTTCAATTTTATTATTTTCGGTTAGGCTATTCAACGCTGGTAGCCTATTGGTGCGTATTTAAATTTTAAAAAACACTTTTGGTTAGGCTATCGCCCCTGGAAGCCTAATTCTGCGTATCTCAATTTTTTTGTTAGGCTATCACCCCTGATAACCTATTGTTGTGTATTTCAACATTGTTTTTGGTTGAAGTGATTGAAGTGTTTCTAAAGTGAGTGAAGTGTTTTAAAGTGAGTTAAGTGTTTTAAAGTGAGTTAAGTGATCTGAAGAAACTGACTGTTACCATGCCTCGCACTTGTACGAACTGCGCCAGTAGGTTTGGTGAGTCCATGTTTGTTACTGTCGATCTTCAAGTCTGCCGTCTCTGCCAGCAACAAGAGAATTTGACAGTGAAATTAGATGAAGCCTACAACAAGATCAACGTCCTCACCATGAAGCTGGAATCACTCCAAGAGTTTGTAACACTCAACGTTGGAGTACCACAAACTTCAATTGTCACCGCAACTCCAGCAGCCACCAACGCCCCAACGTCAACTGCCAACAATTCAACGCCTGCAGTAGCCATTTCATCTGATGGTTCCGATACTCAAGAAACAAATAGTAACTCTCTTCCCCCTCAAGACAACTTCCGTGTTGTGAGGAACAACGTTTGCCCCAAGACCAGGAAACCCATACCGATTACCGAGTGTCAAAACCGCTTTCAGATACTCGCAGACTCAGATGACGAAGCGGAAATAGAAGAAGTCCGGCTCGTGGGAGACTCGATGATACGTGGTCAGCTCACAGAGTTTTGCGCCAGAGCACCTAAGACCAGGAAGCGTTTTTGTATCCCTGGTGGTGGTGTGGACGACGTAGTTGCTGCAGTTGACGAAGTATCTAAGCTGGCCCCTGCTAATACAATGTACGTCATCCACGTTGGATCCAACGATGTACAGCGAACCCGGTCGGAAGATTTGCTTTTAAAGTACCAGCAGCTGATCAAGTCGTTTAAGGAGAAGTCATCAAGGATCATCGTCTCAGGAATCGTCCCCTGGCTTGGTGTAGAGAGCCGATTTTACAACATAGCCAGCAGCACAAATCGTTGTCTAGCAAACCTCTGCAGGAAGGAAAACGTGGGATTCGTCGACACCTGGGACAATTTCTACTACGATGACTATTTGTTTTCGGACGATGGAGTTCATCTGAACCAGATGGGAGCAGCACGTTTTGGGCGTCTTCTCAATGATGCGGTGAAGGATTTTCGGAGAAGAAATCGACTCAGCACAGGACAACCAGGAAGGAGGACCGAAGACAGCGAGGGCGGCAACCTGCGAAGGAATTAAATGCTAATCTGTCAAGAACCGCGAATTTGGATAAAGCTCCACCAACACGACCCAAATTCAAAACCGCCAGGGATAACGACCGAGGACCGATGTCAGCCATGAATGTAAATGTAGATCCGATCAGAACCAAAAATTTGATTAAAGAACGTTCTGTGAGTTCTAGAACCGCAACTTTAAAGGTTTTCTATGCAAACGCTCGTAGCATACGTAATAAATTTTCAGATTTAGAGGAACTAGTGTTTACTGAAAATTATGATGTGATTGGTATAACAGAATCTTGGCTCAATACAGTAGATAGAGACTTTTTAGCAGAGTATTCACTTCCCGGTTATGTAATGTTTGAGAAAAGCTGAATAAATAAAAATGGAGGTGGCGTTTTATTTTATATCAAAGAAAGTCTTAACCCGACCCTCTTGTCAAAACCTCAAATTGTGAACGTCGACACATCTTTTGTGCTAATAAAGAATAATAAAGGTACAAAATAATACTTGCATTAATATACAGACCTCCAGCTCAATCAGTGCAAACTGACCGAGAAATTTATGAACAAATTGCAGATGTAAGTAACTCACAAGATACCGTATTTTTTGGCGACTTTAATTTACCTGTGACCAAGTGGGGCGATACTCTTACTTCACACTCCGGACATGACTTGTATACGAACTTGCAAGAGATTTCGCTTTATCAATTTGTTCGAACACCGACCCGTGGTAATAACGTTCTTGACATTGTACTTGCAACAAAAGAAGAATTAATAGAGAATTTGAATGTTGGTGATGAATTCAGTAACAGCGACCATCGTACGATAACTTTCACTTTAAACTTTACTAGTAACGAACCAAATAGTAGCATCGAAAAAGTCCCTAATTTCAAGAAAGCAAACTTTCATAAACTTAGAGCTATGTTTAAAGAAACTGACTGGAGCTTTTTAATTAACAATAACGACATAAATACATCTTGGAAGTTATTCGAAACCACTTACCTAAAAGCAGTGCAAGACTGCATACCATCGAAAATACGGCGTCCAGGCCATAATAATAAGCCCAAATGGTGGAATAAAGATATTTCAAACTGCCTGCTTGCTAAAAAATTTGCTAATGATAGATTAAAATCCTCACAAAATGACGAAGAACGGGTGAAATTTGTAGAGCTACGACGCAAAGCCAAAAAGTTAATTAAGCAAAGTAAAAAGACCCTAGAGTTACATATTGCGAATCAAAGTAAAACAAACCCGAAAGAATTCTATAGTTATATCAGAAAGAAAAAAGTAGTTACTTCAACTGTTGGACCGTTAGTCGATGAAAATGGAGAATACACCAAAGACGAAGTACAAATGAGTAATGCCCTCAATACCTTCTTTGCATCAGTTTCTACAACAGAAGACCTCAGTGATATCCCTACACCATCGCCGATTCAGATTGATAATTCAGATGTACTAAGCAATATCACCGTTACAGAGAGAGAAGTATTGAATTGTTTAGATAAACTCAAGGTAAATAAAACACCTGGACCTGATACAATCTCGCCTAGAGTTCTAAAGGAAGCTAAGGATGAGCTCTCCAAACCACTGACATTACTATTCAATAAATCCTTGCAGTCTGGAACTATGCCTGATCAGTGGAAGATAGCCAACGTAACACCGATATTCAAAAAAGGCAGCAAATCCCTACCCAGTAACTATCGTCCAATTAGCTTAACCTCAGTTGTATGTAAAATGCTAGAAACGGTCATAAGAGACAGACTCGTAAATCACTTAGAGGAAAATAACATACTTAAAGATACTCAACACGGCTTTCGTAAAAAACGTTCCTGTTTAACAAACCTCTTAGACTTCTTCCACGATATCCTCAACCTCTACGATGAGAGTGAAGCTGTAGATATTATATACCTTGATTTTCAAAAGGCCTTTGACAAAGTTCCCCACAAACGTTTACTGCTAAAACTAAAAGCACATGGAATACAAGACGGTGTGTTGAAATGGATAGAAAATTGGCTCAGCGACAGAAAGCAAAGAGTAGTCATAAACGGTAAGGCATCTAAATTGACCAATGTAAGTAGCGGGGTACCCCAGGGATCGGTACTAGGACCAATTCTCTTTCTAATTTACATCAACGACATAGATGAGGGTCTCACCTGTACAATCTCAAAATTTGCTGACGATACAAAAATTGCAAATAGCGTACTCTCAAAAGATCAAGTTGACGATATGCAACACAATCTAGATAAATTGTCACATTGGGCCCAAATTTGGCAAATGAGTTTCAATGCGGATAAATGTAAAGTACTACATATCGGATACCTAAATGAGAAAGCAAACTATTCGATGAATGGCACTCAGCTTAAGAATGTAAACAGAGAAACCGATCTGGGAGTAACAATATTGAGTAACCTAAAACCGAGTCAACAATGTTCAGAAGTTGTTAAGAAGGCAAACAAAATAATTGGCTTTATAGGCAGATCATTTGAGCATAAATCCAAAGACGTAACCCTAACCCTTTACAATTCTTTAGTCCGCCCTCTTCTGGAATACTGCGTTCAATGCTGGTGCCCTTAGTACCAAAAAGACATAAACAAGCTAGAACGAGTTCAACGTAGAGTTACCAAAATGATACCTAGCCAAAAGAACAAACCATACGAAGAGCGTCTTAGAGAATTACATTTATTTCCTTTAACCCAGCGCAGATTAAGAGTTGACTTAATTCAAGTGTTCAAAATCATCAAAGGCATCGACAATATGAACTGTAGTAAGTACTTCACTATCGACCAATATAATTACACGCGGGGAAACGGTTGCAAAATTATTGGTAAATCTTTTAACTCACGCGAATCTAATTCTTCTAATTTAAAGAATTTCTTCTTCAATCGAGTTGTCAACTTGTGGAATGGGCTTCCCCGAGACGTTATAGACTGCAGCACCGTTGATTCATTTAAATTCCGCCTAGACAAATATCTCGCATCAAACCCGCGACTGACTGCGTTTGTAAATTAATAACTTTATTTTATCCTCCCCTCAGTTACTAACCCATATGTCCCATACTAACTTCCTAGTCCTGCCACGTTAGTGGCAGGGCAGTAGTTCCCTTTCCAATGTTCCCTTACCCACTCTAAACCACTGTTTGGACACTTTATCCTCAGTGTTTTGGAGGACAAGCAGCCTAGAAGGGTCACTAGATATGTTGTTGCTTGATTTCCTTTGTACTCTCTGGCACTCGTACGTAACTCTATATATCGACCTATACTCTATGTATCTACCTATTATTGTGTTCTGTCTACCTAGATATTTAAATATCAGCCTTTCTCTCTTTCTATCTATCATCCCTCATATATGGGAATATTATGATTTTAAAGAAACTATAAAT
The DNA here is from genome assembly GCA_032716605.1 of Paralithodes platypus. Lineage (NCBI taxonomy): Eukaryota > Metazoa > Arthropoda > Malacostraca > Decapoda > Lithodidae > Paralithodes > Paralithodes platypus. Next base: position 54,349,861 of record CM064578.1, read on the forward strand.
GTTTACGATAATCGTTTTTCGCCCGTAAAAAAAAAAATGAATACTTAACTAAATGCATACATAAATATATAAACACATTAAAATAAATATATAAACCCTACCTCAACATAGTAAGTATATTCGTATAACTTAAGTGATTACAATATGGTCAGATGTTTTGTATTTTATTTCCTTTTATATGTACTGTATAATATATGGTCAATGCATTGGATTACGATTTTAGTACATTCAAAAATATGTACAGATTTTTCTGAGAACTATTTATCATACACAGTAGTTTACATTGATGCTAATATTGAACACACAGTATGGAAACAGTTTTGCGGCAGCTCAGATTTTGTATTTCTTTCTTTTTTATGTAGTACCAATTGTGTATTCAGAATATTATTCCAAACCACCCATATACAGAACTTCAAGATAATCAAATTAGAAGCTACTGTATATTAGAAGCAGCAGGTATATCAGTATGGGTAATATTAACTGAAGATTCAGAAAAATAAAAGATCGAGATCTGCCATTATGTACACTCGGATGCCATAGTTTCTAACCCACCCATGATTATTTGTGGACCCCTTGTGTTTGTCTTTATGCAATAATGCCTACATGGATGGATTTTTGGATAGAACTTCCTTTTTAATGAACATTATATACCCAGATAATTTAGATAATTATATTTTACCAAATAATATCGCCAAAATATGGATTACTACAATATATATGATTTAAAAAAAAAAATCGCCAGTAATCAACAATTTAAAAATATTTGAACATTTTGTTTTGATGGAAAGATATATCCCAAGTGCAAGAGTTGTCTCAGAATACAGTGAGCAACTGAACACTGAGGATCATGACGCATTCTTCAGTATTATGATTATCATTAGTCGATGTATGTAGCTTAGGAATGAGCTATGGGCATTGCAAGGGCAAAAACAGTCTCATTTAACCCTCTCACTTAGCTAAACCCAAACTAATCTGAATATAATCATTTACTAATAGCCAGATAACACTGTCAAAACGCGTCATGATGCTCAAGGGGTCAGAGGAATTGTCATTGTTTATCGTGGCTATGACAATCCTCCATAACTTTTACAGTGTCATCACTGACAATTATAAACAATATATTTAATCCCGGCCGGTTCAAGTGCAAGATCACAGAAATTTTTGGTTGAGCCAAAAGGAATCAAGAAATAGTGCAAAAAAAAAAAAAAATACTGCCAAAAACCAACATTACCAATTAAAATACACGGTAACAGCAATCGTAATGTTCCCTGAACATAATGCCAATAGAACATTGACGACAATGGAAGCCCTCCGAATCATAAGGGGACCAACCGACATTTTTTGATTTTCCAAGCCAAGCACGTGGTGCCATAGCCCAACTTCTCCCCTACACACTGGTAGTCGTTTGGTACCCTTAAGACGAAAACTGTATGAGTGAGAGTCCTGGACGTTAAGGTAACTTTTTCGCCTTTCGGGAACACTCACCAATATCCTGGGAAAAATATAACATGACACAAGGGGTCCAAACGACACTCAGTTAATCCCTCCATACTCTCACTCTCCCGTACGTAAAAGTACGTTCACTTACCCATACCCTTGTACTTACCTGTTAATTATTAACTACTTACCTGCCTTACCTGGAGCATGGAAATTGGAGGCTTGTGGGTGGGAATGGTGGACAATTACGTACACTACCCAATATCAGTGCATTATTATCTTTAAAAGAAAAAACTTGTGGTCAAAGTGCTGGAAATGTTAGATTTTGGCCATTTTGGCCATTCAAAAAAGGGGATAACTTTGGTTTGGGTGTTTTTACTAAAAATATAGACGTGGAACCCCCTATTGTTACATGCTGGGATGAAAGAGTAGTGTTTCAGCTACCTTCAGTAAAAATATGAAGAGCGTACCTTACCGGGTTAAAGAGTTACACATATTTAGAACTGTCAAACTTTGACCTTGATTTTCTCAGAAGTAGGAAAATGGTGGTTGGTCCCCTTATGATTCGGAGGGCTTCATTGGTTCTCGAGTATATCTCCCTCAAATGTATGAAAACTTTGGTAATATTTAGCTTCATGTGGAAAGTTTATTAGTGTCCAGACTAAATAAGCGGGTGTGTGCGTGTGTGTTAGTTTGTTTGGAAAATATGCATATGTCATGTTTTGAGTATGTGTGTATGTGTGTATAATTGGTGTGTACATCTGTCTGTGTGTGTGTGTGAGAAGGGTCATTTTGGTCTGTGTGTCCCTATAATATGTTTTTTTTCTTCATGCAACCATGTTATGCATGTTGGTGTGTGATTCGGGAGTGTGTGCTGGATGTCATATATTCAGTTATGTATTCGCTTAGAGTGTATACACTTAATCACAAGATCAAAGACATTAAGAGATATCCAAATTCAACTATTTGTTCTATTACCAAGCACACATTTAGGACGAACACATTCATCAAAGATCCCATCTGCAAGTGTATGATAAAATGAAACCCTACAATTAACCCCTTGAGGATGGTGACGCATTATAACTGGTTATTCTGGCTATTAATAGACGACTGTTTTCAGATTAGGAAGGGCATATTGATGTCGGAGGTAACCTCGCTTAATGATAGCCAGAATAAAGTCAAAACGCGTCATGCTTCTCAAATGGTTCAAGGCATCCACAAAACAACCCATATACATGTGTCTGTTTATATAAGAACACAATATTATAAGTGAGAGTACAATCATGTTTCAATACAGAGTACCACACGACTTATAGGTTAAATACGATATTACATTTGCACATATCCCGAAATTATAACTATTTTGGTCTGATAGGTTCTGAATTATTATTATTTGTTTGTTTTGTAGTATTAATTCCAATTTTGTCTCAAATTTCGATTTACTTAGTCTCATAATAATTGATTTATCGATAAGCAATTAACAAAAAAAAATATCTGCTTCATATTAGAATTAGTAATAACAATAATAACATTGCTAAGGGGAGGCTGTCCCTTACAACCCCAAGTCAGCCTGTATAAGAGATTGTGTTTCTGGCATTATACCATCTTATTACATATGGTAATATTATGACTCGCTGAAAAAATCAGATCTCTATGTGCGCGCGCGACCGCAAATTTCACTGCACTTACGTAAAATCATGCACGTCACTCAAAATTGTTCAAATTTCCCGCAATTTTTGCATGGCATAGCGTACAAGCATCCCCTACAACGTAGCGTTTAAATATACCCCTATTGAATAATAGAAAGTGCTGAAATAAATATATTACATTATTATTTTTGGGTTACAGCTGATTTGACTCCAAAAAGGTCAAAACTCGGATATTTTCGGCAAATCGCCATTTATCTAAACTTATAGGCGTTCCTATGTGCCCCTATGTACTCTATTTAGAAGGGGAATGCATTTGAGCAATACATAAAAATATAGTGGCACTCGTAAGTGCAAAAAAATGATACCAAACTACACCAATTCATAGATTTTCATCACTCAAAATTTTTTTGGGGGCAGAGAAAACAGTTAGTCCTCCTTAGCTTCCGTTTTCTATCATAGCGCGCACATAGAAGATCGAGATTTATGGCAAACTAAAAAAAAAAATTGTCAGGGGTTGGGCTCACTGATTTGTTGAAGAGAATTTTTACCAAAATCCATGATTTTGGGGCCCCCCCAAGGGGGCCCTAGGGATATCATATGGGTGTTTATGCCCTCATATGATCATTTCTATTGCTTACAGCAGCCCTTTAGACTACAGACACAACAACAAAATTTGGGTGGCTGAAAGGAAAAAAAAACAAGTTTTTCGGGGGTCGAGGTCGAACCCCTGGCCCGGGGGGTTATGGATGCGATATGTTTTTTTGTTCCTTCCTATGCTATTCTCCTATGTTGAAAGAAGCATTATAGAACAAAAACACAATAATTAGAAATGTTTATGTCTGGGCTCATTGTAAGGGACAGCCTCCCCCACCAAAATTTGCAAAAATCATTAAACGAGCTGAGTAAGTCTCATGTAGAAAAGACAATTCCCTGGTAACTACGAAGACAGAGGTAATAGTGACAAAGAACCCCGAAATATTGCCAACAAATATTGCACATTGGAAATTGACTGAAAAAGCGCTTGTGTCAAACCTCATCTAAATTGAGTAAGCTTTGGTAATATGTGAATCATGTGAAAAGTTAATTTGTCATTCTAGATATATAACTGGAGTGCACGTGAGTGTGTGTATGTGTGTGTGTGTGTGCGAGTGAGTGTATGTGTGTGTGTGTGTGTTAGAGAGTGTGTTTGTGTGTGTGTGTGTGTGTGTTTGTAAGTGTGTGTGTGTCTGTGCGTGTGTGTGTGTGTGTCTGTGAGTGTGAGTGTGTCTGTTTGTGTGTGTGTGTATGTATAATTTGTATATATCTAATATTTTCTGTATGTAATGCATGTGTGTTTATGTGTGTGTATGTGCGATTTGCGGCTTGGTCTTGGGTAAAATATTAATTTTGTCTACATAAATGTTTAGTTTTACATTTTGCCTCAATTGGAAGGTCAAATGAATGTATATGATATCCAACATATACAATTTAGCTAGACCAGCACACATGTACTTAATCAAAGATCGCATCCTCAGGTGTGTGATAAAAGGGAATCATATTCTGGAGAAAAATAATATGATCACTGAAACAAAGGAATGGTCGAGCATGTGTTGTTGTATAACATTCATGTATTTACCTTGCACTGCCTATCACCATGGCAAAACAATTGACTAAAATTAGGGTAAATATCAACTGTCAGAATGAATCATGTGGAAGTATTCATCATTATTTTATCACCGTTACAACTATACAAATTATACGGTAACTATAATAATCGCCGTGATCCAGATTTGTGACTTAAATAAGTGACCTTTTTGACAATGTTGTGATTCCCGCGATCATAAAGATATTTAATGTAACGTGCATACTTCGATTATTAACCCTTAAATGGCGGCGCGCAACATAAGTCGAGTATAATAAATCTGGACTATCTGGCGGCGCGCGACATAGGTCGAGTTGGTATTTCCCGCCGTAATTTAAGTGGAAAGCAAAATCTAGCGGTCAGGCAGTGTACTACAATGTCCCACACACACATCCCCACTGCGTGAGCTTGGCTCAGTACCGCTCTAACCGCCACAATGGAGAGACAAGATTTGCCTGTGTTCGATTCGGTGCCCGGCCCTAGTACGTCGCGCCAGCCAAGGCGTAGGGCCCCGCTCTCAGCCGAGGAGTTAGTTCTGCTGATGAACTCTTCAGCGGTATCTAGAATATCGTTGAATGAAAGCATGGAAGGGCTTGGTGAGAGTGGGGGAAGTGAGGAGGAAGAAGAACTGGAAGATAACCCTGTCATCGGTTTTCACAGACGCCATAACTTGCGGGGCGAAGATGGCGAAGATAGTGACGAGGAGCTTGGTGAACACACTGGTGTGGGTGTTGGTAAGTACAATGTACATTTATATTATTTGAGAGATTGATAGAGATTATATATATTATTATCTTATATATATATCGGTGTACAGTAGAACACATTCCTTACGCATGTGACTGAAATTGCTCGCAAGTTTGATTGCAAGCGATTGAAGATTGTGGTGTTGGTCTTCATATATTACGTTTCCATTCATTATTTTTATAGGCGTAGGCTATATAATATATATATATCGGTGTACAGTAGAATACATTCCTTACGCATGTGACTGAAATTGCTTGCAAGTTTGATTGCAAGCGATTGAAGATTGTGGTGTTGGTCTTCATATATTACGTTTCCATTCATTATTTTTATAGGCGTAGGCTATATAATACATATATATCGGTGTACAGTAGAATACATTCCTTACGCATGTGACTGAAATTGCTTGCAAGTTTGATTGCAAGCGATTGAAGATTGTGGTGTTGGTCTTCATATATTACGTTTCCATTCATTATTTTTATAGGCGTAGGCTATATAATACATATATATCGGTGTACAGTAGAATACATTCCTTACGCATGTGACTGAAATTGCTTGCAAGTTTGATTGCAAGCGATTGAAGATTGTGGTGTTGGTCTTCATATATTACGTTTCCATTCATTATTTTTATAGGCGTAGGCTATATAATACATATATATCGGTGTACAGTAGAATACATTCCTTACGCATGTGACTGAAATTGCTTGCAAGTTTGATTGCAAGCGATTGAAGATTGTGGTGTTGGTCTTCATATATTACGTTTCCATTCATTATTTCCTTACGCATGTGACTGAAATTGCTTGAAAGTTTGATTGCAAGCGATTGAAGATTGTGGTGTTGGTCTTCATATATTACGTTTCCATTCATTATTTTTATAGGCGTAGGCTATATAATACATATATATCGGTGTACAGTAGAATACATTCCTTACGCATGTGACTGAAATTGCTTGCAAGTTTGATTGCAAGCGATTGAAGATTGTGGTGTTGGTCTTCATATATTACGTTTCCATTCATTATTTCCATAGTATGAAATCAACCCTTGAAAGTTTGATTGCAAGCGATTGAAGATTGTGGTGTTGGTCTTCATATATTACGTTTCCATTCATTTGATAGGCGTATATCACGGTGTAGGGTTGATTTCATAGTATGAAATCAACCCTACACCGTGATATAGACGCCTATCAAATGATGATATTGATATTATTATTTAGTGTTTGCGAGTTTTCATTCATTTGATAGGCGTATATCACGGTGTAGGGTTGATTTCATAGTATGAAATCAACCCTACACCGTGCTATAGACGCCTATCAAATGATGATATTGATATTATTATTTAGTGTTTGCGAGTTTTCAATCATTTGATAGGCGTATATCACGGTGTAGGGTTGATTTCCTACTATGAAATCAACCCTACACCGTGATATACGCCTATCAAATGAATGAAAACTTGCAAACACTAAATAATAATATCAATACCATCATTTGATAGGCGTCTATATCACGGTGTAGGGTTGATTTCATACTATGAAATCAACCCTACACCGTGATATACGCCTATCAAAACCCTACACCGTGATATACGCCTATCAAATGAATGAAAACTTGCAAACACTAAATAATAATATCAATACCATCATTTGATAGGCGTCTATATCACGGTGTAGGGTTGATTTCATACTATGAAATCAACCCTACACCGTGATATACGCCTATCAAATGATTGCAAGCAACATGGAGTCACGCGAAGAAATGAATAAATACATGAATACATGAAGGTAGAGAAAGAATATACTACAAGATGGTAGTGCCCGGGGCTAATTGTCAAAAGGGTATTCTGGGGATTGACCTGATAAACAGTGAGTCACACAAACAGATGGGAAGAAGGAAAGAGAGAGAGAGAGAGAGAAAGTAAATTTCTCCAAAATATCATATATAGAACAATAAATATACGTATATATATATATATACGTATATATTTATATATATATATATATATATATATATATATATATATATATATATATATATATATATATATATTTATATATATACTGTATATATACCGTATATTGATATCATCATTTTTTATATGCGTATATATCACGGTGTAGGGTTGATTTCATACTATGAAATCAACCCTACACCGTGATATACGCCTATCAAATGAATGAAAACTCGCAAACACTAAATAATAATATCAATATCATCATTTGATAGGCGTCTATATCACGGTGTAGGGTTGATTTCATACTATGAAATCAATCCTACACCGTGATATACGCCTATCAAATGAATGAATACTCGCAAACACTAAATAATAATGTCAATACCATCATTTGATGGGCGTCTATATCACGGTGTAGGGTTGATTTCATACTATGAAATAAACCCTACACCGTGATATATACGCCTATAAAAAATGATGATATCAATATACGGTATATATATATATATATATATATATATATATATATATATATATACGTATATTTATTGTTCTATATATGATATTTTGGAGAATTTTACTTTCTCTCTCTCTCTCTCTCTTTCTCTCTTTCTCTTTCCTTCTTCCTATCGTGTTTGTGTGACTTACTGATTACTGTAGGCCACTCCTCAAATAACCAACCGTCACAGCCACCCGGGCAGTACCACCAAGTAGGATTTTCTTTCTCTACCTTCATGTATTCATGAATTTATTCATTTCTTCGCGTGACTACATGTTGCTTGCAATCATTTGATAGGCGTATATCACGGTGTAGGATTGATTTCATAGTATGAAATCTACCCTACACCGTGATATATACGCCTATCAAATGATGGTATTGATATTATTATTTAGTATTTGCGAGTTTTCAATCATTTGATAGGCGTATATCACGGTGTAGGGTTGATTTCATAGTATGAAATCAACCCTTCACCGTGATATACGCCTATCAAATGATTGAAAACTCGCAAAGACTAAATATTAATATCAATACCATCATTTGATGGGCGTCTATATCACGGTGTAGGGTTGATTTCATACTATGAAATCAACCCTACACCGTGATATATACGCCTATAACAAATGATGATATCAATATACGGTATATATATATATACTGTATATATATATATATATATATATATATATATATATATACGTATATACGTATATTTATTGTTCTATATATGATATTTTGGCGAATTTTACTTTCTCTCTCTCTCTCTCTCTCTCTCTTTCCTTCTTCCCATCTGTTTGTGTGAATCACTGTTTATCAGGTCAATCCCCAGAATACCCTTTTGACAATTAGCCCCGGACACTACCATCTTGTAGTATATTCTTTCTCTACCTTCATGTATTCATGTATTTATTCATTTCTTCGCGTGACTACATGTTGCTTGCAATCATTTGATAGGCGTATATCACGGTGTAGGGTTGATTTCATACTATGAAATCAACCCTACACCGTGATATACGCCTATCAAATGATTGAAAACTCGCAAACACTAAATAATAATATCAATACCATCATTTGATAGGCGTCTATATCACGGTGTAGGGTTGATTTCATACTATGAAATCAATCCTACACCGTGATATACGCGTATCAAATGATTGAAAACTCGCAAACACTAAATAATAATATCAATACCATCATTTGATAGGCGTCTATATCACGGTGTAGGGTTAATTTCATACTATGAAATCAACCCTACACCGTGATATATACGCCTATAAAAAATGATGATATCAATATATATATATATATATATATATATATATATATATATATATATATATATACGTATATACGTATATTTATTGTTCTATATATGATATTTTGGAGAATTTTACTTTCTCTCTCTCTCTCTCTCTTTCTCTTTCCTTCTTCCTATCTTGTTTGTCTGACTTACTGATTACTGTAGGCCACTCCTCAAACAACCAACCGTCACAGCCACCCGGGCAGTACCACCAAGTAGGATTTTCTTTCTCTACCTTCATGTATTCATGTATTTATTCATTTCTTCGCGTGACTCCATGTTGCTTGCAATCATTTGATAGGCGTATATCACGGTGTAGGGTTGATTTCATAGTATGAAATCAACCCTACACCGTGATATATACGCCTTTAAAAAATGATGATATCAATATACGGTATATATATATATATATATATATATATATATATATATATATATATATATATATATATATATATATACCTGTATACTGTATATTGGTGTATATTGCTTGCAATCATTTGATAGGCGTATATATCACGGTATACGGTACATTTGTTTCCTTACGAAGGTGACCTTGAAATTGCTAGGACTTTTCTCTCTCTTTTCGTAAGGAAAGAAATGTACTGTACACGTTATATATACGCCTATCAAATGATTGCAAGCAATATACACCAATATATATATATATATATATATATATATATATATATATATATACTGTATATTGGAGTATATTGCTTGCAATCATTTGATAGGCGTATATATCACGGTATACGGTACATTTGTTTCCTTACGAAGGTGACCTTGAAATTGCTAGGACTTTTCTCTCTCTTTTCGTAAGGAAAGAAATGTACACTACACGTTATATATACGCCTATCAAATGATTGCAAGCAATATACACCAATATACAGTATATATATATATATATATATATATATATATATATATATATATGTACTGTATATTGGTGTATATTGCTTGCAATCATTTGATAGGCGTATATATCACGGTATACGGTACATTTGTTTCCTTACGCAGGTGACCTTGAAATTGCTAGGACTCTCTCTCTCTCTCCTCTCTCTCTCTCTCAAATCAATCATGTCTTAGTTGTCAAGTTTGAGTCTGCACATCCCTCATACGAAATACCATTCCCACAATTTTCATAGGCAACACAAGACAGGCCAAACGACGAAGATCGTCATCCCCACAGCCACGCCCATCCACATCCAGGCAGCGAGCTTCGTCAGAGCCTCCAGTGATGCCCGGTGGTGAGCTAGGGAACATCTCGAGGGTAGTGCAGCTCTCACCACTAACCCCCGCCCATGGACAACCAGGACCATCGACGTCAACACCAGCTGTTGTTGCTCCTCCCAGGTTGTCAACGCCACCCGGGCTGCAGCGGATGAGGAGGACCAGGAGGACCAGGCGTCGGCTGACGATGTCTGAGAGTGATGCCGGCACCGGCTCAAGCTCTCCCGATTCGCCTGAAGCCAGGATATCCCCCACGCCAGCAAGCGACTCTAATGGCGGGCAGGCACAGCCACAGCCACAGCAGGGACCGCCACAGCAAGGTGCCCGGGGAAGGGCCCGAGGAAGGGCCCAAGGAAGGGCCCGAGGAAGAGCCCGAGGAAGGGCCGCAAGAGGTGATCAGGTACGTGCTCGGGGAGGTGCCCCAGGAGGTGCCCCAGGAGGTGCCCCGGGAGGTGCCCCAGGAGGTGCCCCACGAGGTGCCCCACGAGTGGTCGGGAGGGGCAGGAGGCCGGACGAGCCACCTATCTTTCAGTGGGAGGACTGCGAGCCTCGGGATATGCCTGGGGTTCCACCCAATTTTGATAAGGGGCCAAATGGCGTCCAGCCTGCCTTTCCCTGTTCAGAAAATGACACCCCTTATGACTACTTCCGAGCATTCTTTGACGATGAATTGCTCGGGGACATCGTCAGGGAGACAAACCTCTACGCAACCCAGCACTCCGAAGAGATGGCCTCGCCCCACATGAGGAGATGGACGCCCATCGATATCCCTCAGCTCCTCGTGTTTTTGGCCCTCACCATGCTAATGCCCCACATGAGAAAACACAACATGCTGGATTATTGGCTGATGCATGACATTAGATCAACGCCAGTCTTCAACATGTACATGCCCAGGGACCAATACCGGCAAATTCTCAAGTGCTTGCACTTTGTCGACAACACTGCCGCACACGGAGCTGACAAGCTTTGGAAAATCCGGCCATTCCTGAACTCCCTCCTGACCAGGTATCGCCGGTTTTTCAAACCTTTTCAGAATGTTGTGATTGATGAGTCCTTGATCCTCTTCCGTGGACGTCTCTCTTTCAGGCAGTACATTCCGTCAAAGCGTCACCGCTTCGGGATCAAGTTCTTTGTACTGTGTGACTGCGAGACAGGATACGTGCTGGACCTCATCATCTACACCGCTACTGATGTGGACATTCCAAACGACCTACTGGGTCTTTCAGGGGCGGTTGTGAAGACACTGATGGAGCCGTATCTGGATGCCAACCGTATCTTGTACAGCGACAATTTTTACACCTCTCCTCTCCTTGCCAGGTATCTCCTTGCAAGGAGCACGGGAAGCTGTGGAACTGTCAGGGCAAACAGGAAACACTGGCCCAAGTTTCAGGCTACACGGAAAGGAGACATCTTCCGGAAGAAGAGCAGCAGTGACAGTATACTGGCTATTTGTTGGCATGACACAAAGCCAGTCAATGTCCTCTCCACCTTCCACAAGTCCACAATGTGAGATAGCGGGAAGAAGAGATACCACATGGACCCTGTCACCCGCGAGAAGCATCTAGTCCCTATCTCCTAACCTGACCTTGTTATGGACTACAACATAAACATGCGGTTGGTGGATAAGAGTGACATGCAAATCACTGCTGTTGACTGCCTCAGGAAGACGTGTAAGTGGTATAAGAAGGTGGTACTCCATCTTCTTGATGTCACTATCCTGAACGCGTACAACCTGTGGATGACGCGGACAGGAAGGAAGAGCTCGGTAAGGCTGTTCGCGAAGGACATCATCGACTCCATCTTCAGGAAGCACGGAACCACACGTATGCTACCACCTCCGAGGCCGATCGTGAATATGCCTGCCCGCCTTGAGAGCCGGGAATACTTCTTGACCCACATGCTTGTGTTTTGCCCCCACTCAGCATCACAGATCGCAGCCAACCGGAAGCACGGACTGAAGCAGTGCCACGTCTGCAGACATACAACAAGGAGGAACCAAATTAGGAAGGAAACTACGTTCATGTGTAGTTATTGTAATGTGGGACTATGCGCTTCTCCATGTTACACAGAGTACCACACACTGGAACACTACTAGACCTCTTCCAAGACCTCCTCCTCCTCTAGACCTCTTGCCAATCATTCATAAGTTCATGCAATCATTCATTCATCTATTTCAAACTACCTCATGAATTCATGTCATTCAATCATTCATATGGTGGAATAGCACACTACCCAAACACAAGTGCATTCATCATCATCAGCAACATCACCCATTACATCCATAAGTTTCTAATCTCATCCATCCATCTGCTTCTTGGTCTACCTCATACATCCATGTCATTTGTCTACCTCAATCATATAACTGCCTTTTATCTACCTCAATCCTATAACTGCCTTTTCTACCTCAATGAAATGTGGATTACACCTCCTGGGAACACCACAAAAAAAAAGAATGAGTCATCAACACTACCCCATAGGGTGATTTGGAAATGTGTTGAAATAATATTATTTATAAAACAAAACAAAAATTCCTGCAAAGCAAGCGAAACCGAGAGAGAGAGTGAAAATGCACGCCTATATATATAGATATATATATATATATATATATATATATATATACGCCTATCAAATGATTTCAATCAATATACGGTATATATATATATATATATATATATATATATATATATATATTCTCTTTTAAACAGACGAGGTTAAAGGCAATAGCAGTTTCAGCATTTAGTATTTTATTGTTACAGTTTTCAATATTTCTAACAATTTTCCTCTGGGGTTCAGAGATGAGGTACAACAGGTTAGCAAAATTCATGGTGGATCCAACGTTTCACAAGTAAACATCTTGCATCTTCAGGGAATGGGCAGGTAATGATTAGAATAAGGACAAAGCAACATATTTATACAAAATTCGAGGATCAAGAATAGGTAGGTGGGCGGAGCTACTGGGTGTGGGGTGGCTGTTCATTGGTGGAAGGCAGTCTATTCGCGAGACGGGCACTAAATTTTATCGGTGGTTGGTTGTTGGCTGTTGGTGGCTGTGATTGGTTGGTGTTGTCAGTAGTGTGCTGATCGCGGAAAGGTACGGGAGGGGGGCACAGGGCGAGAGGAACGAGGGCAGTATGCCTGTAGCGCTTGCCTGAAGGAAGAATTTGAAGGTCTTGTGTTTGGTTGTTGATGCTGGGTTGAGCGTTTGGATATATAGAGCTTCTAAAATAGCTAGTCTTCTGGGGTCTGATTCTTTGTCGTATGGTAGTTTGTTTGTCTAGGTCGGCGCGAGTTAGGGCAAGATGGTGGGGGGCTTGATAATGATCTTTTATAGCGCCAGATTGAAGGTGGAGGGTTAGTCGACGGGAAAGGCGAGTCTGTGTCATTCCAACATAGGATAGGGGTCCACAGTCCCCAGAGGTGCAAATATGCTGGTATATCACATGATCGTCTTTCGGTTGGTTGGTGGAAATGGGGCGGTTACGGAGGACAAGGTTGGAGGTCTTAGGAGATTTGTAGTAAATAATGAGTTTTATTTTATTGTCAGGGTTGGTGGGGAGGACGTTTTTGTGAATTATTTCTTTCATAATGGATTCGTCTGTTGTGTGGTCGGAAGATATGTAGTTTCTGTAGAAAAATCACCAAACCTCACCAACACCACCATAACGCCGGACCAAGAAGACCTACTGAACAAAGGCTTAAATTGCCACTACATTTCCAAGCCGGGACACCACCGAAAACGCCTTGAAATTGAAGTCCTACTGGATGACATCCTACGATCCCAGAAAGACGGCAAGATCACCACCACCCCAGCCCTACAACCCACCCTACTAGCAGAAGCCGCCAAAACCAGGGGATCCCACCAAAGCAAGCTCCTCAACAAACACCACTTCAAAGCCGCTAAACAACTTAAAGAGAACCCCAACATCATCCGACGAGCTGATAAGGCCTCCTGCCTTGTGATACACGGAAAAGAAGAATACCTACGGAAAATGGACATTCTTAGTGATAAAAACAAATTCAAAAGGATCACTCGCAATCCTACTGACGAAATAAAAAGAAAGCCAACACCACCATCACTGCTATCAACGCCAAAGCCGATGGCGTACACCTGAAGAAACTCATCGGCGAATTCACCCCAGGTTATGCTTACGGTACTATAAAACCCACAAACCCGGGAACCCCCTCCGCCCCATCATATCACAGATCCCTACTGCTACCTACCAGACCGCCAAGGCCCTGAACAAACTCCTCACCCCTTTTGTTCCTCGGCAATACAACCTCAACTCTGCTTATGACTTCCTTGAAATTCTACGAGATGCCCCCCCTGCTAACGACCACATCATCGCCTCCCTCGACGTAGAGAGTTTGTTTACCAACGTGCCCGTTGACAAGACAATAGATTTTATCCTACGTCGAGTTTACCACTGCCCTAATACGCCCCCCCTGGACATCCCGGAGAAGGCCCTGAAGACGCTCTTGGAACTATGTACCAAGGAGTCCCCTTTCCTCTGCCCCCGCGGGAATATGTACCAGCAAATCGACGGTGTAGCGATGGGAAGCCCCCTGGGGGTCCTGTTCGCCAACTTCTTCATGGGAACTATCGAAGAGGATCTCCTGGCTGCCCACCGGCCCACTGTCTACTGCAGGTACATCGATGATATCTTTGTGCGGGTGAAGGACCTGGGCGAACTCAGGGACCTCCAGCAGCGCTTCATGGCCGCCTCCGGACTCAACTTCACATACGAAGAAACCACCGATGGTCATCTACCCTTCCTCGACCTCCTTGTCTCCCTCCACGACCACGGCTTCAAAACTACGGTGTACACCAAACCTACTAACAATGGCCAATGTCTTAATGGGGAAAGTGAATGCCCTAAACGATACCATCAGTCCACCATCGCCGCCTATGTCAGGAGAGCCCTCACCCATTGCACCACCTGGAATGACACACACAATGAATTGGAAAGGCTCACCCAGGTCCTAGTCAACAATGGGTATTCCAACACTGACGTCACCAATGCCATCAACCACCACCTAGAAAAATGGTACAAACAAGACCCCCCTAGCACCAACCCGGCCAATGACATTACATTTTTCTACAGAAACTACATATCTTCCGACCACACAACAGACGAATCCATTATGAAAGAAATAATTCACAAAAACGTCCTCCCCACCAACCCTGACAATAAATAAAACTCATTATTTACTACAAATCTCCTAAGACCTCCAACCTTGTCCTCCGTAACCGCCCCATTTCCACCAACCAACCGAAAGACGATCATGTGATATACCAGCATATTTGCACCTCTGGGGACTGTGGACCCCTATCCTATGTTGGAATGACACAGACTCGCCTTTCCCGTCGACTAACCCTCCACCTTCAATCTGGCGCTATAAAAGATCACTATCAAGCCCCCACCATCTTGCCCTAACTCGCGCCGACCTAGACAAACAAACTACCATACTCGACAAAGAATCAGACCCCAGAAGACTAGCTATTTTAGAAGCTCTATATATCCAAACGCTCAACCCCAGCATCAACAACCAAACACAAGACCTTCAAATTCTTCCTTCAGGCAAGCGCTACAGGCATACTGCCCTCGTTCCTCTCGCCCTGTGCCCCCCTCCCGTACCTTTCCGCGATCAGTACACTACTGACAACACCAACCAATCACAGCCACCCACAGCCAACAACCAACCACCGATAAGATTTAGTGCCCGTCTCGCCAATAGACTGCCTTCCACCAATGAACAGCCACCCCACACCCAGTAGCTCCGCCCACCTACCTATTCTTGATCCTCGAATTTTGTATAAATATGTTGCTTTGTTCTTATTCTAATCATTACCTGCCCATTCCCTGAAGATGCAAGATGTTTACTTGTGAAACGTTGGATCCACCATGAATTTTGCTAACCTGTTGTACCTCATCTCTGAACCCCAGAGGAAAATTGTTAGAAATATTGAAAACTGTAACAATAAAATACTAAATGCTGAAACTGCTATTGCCTTTAACCTCGTCTGTTTAAAAGAGAATCTATTACCTGGCTATACTAACATATATATATATATATATATATATATATATATATATATATATATATATATATATACCGTATATTGGTATCAATCATTTGATAGGCATACATATCACCATGTACGTACCGGTACATTGTAGGGACAGAAATGTACCGTATACCGTGATATATACGCCTATCAAATGATTGAAATCAATAAAGACCAATATACAGTATATATATATTGATATCAATCATTTGATAGGCGTATATATCACGGTATACGGTACATTTCTCTCCTTACGAAAGGAGAGAGAAGAGTCATAGCAATTTCAAGGTCACATGTACGGTACATAGTAGGGACAGAAATGTACCGTATACCGTGATATATACGCCTATCAAATGATTGAAATCAATATAGACCAATATACAGTATATATATTGATATCAATCATTTGATAGGCGTATATATCACGGTATACGGTACATTTCTCTCCTTACGAAAGGAGAGAGAAGAGTCATAGCAATTTGAAGGTCACATGTACGGTACAGAGTAGGGACAGAAATGTACCGTATACCGTGATATATACGCCTATCAAATGATTGAAATCAATATAGACCAATATACAGTATATATATATTGATATCAATCATTTGATAGGCGTATATATCACGGTATACGGTACATTTTTCTCCTTACGAAAGGAGAGAGAAGAGTCATAGCAATTTCAAGGTCACATGTACGGTACATAGTAGGGACAGAAATGTACCGTATACCGTGATATATACGCCTATCAAATGATTGAAATCAATATAGACCAATATACAGTATATATATATTGATATCAATCATTGATAGGCGTATATATCACGGTATACGGTACATTTCTCTCCTTACGAAAGGAGAGAGAAGAGTCACAGCAATTTCAAGGTCACCTTCGTAAGGAAAAAAATATACCGTACATGGTGATATATACGCCTATCAAATGATTGATATCAATATTCACCAATATACAGTATATATATATATATATATATATATATATATACCGTATATTGATATCAATCATTTGATAGGCATACATATCATCATGTACGTATCGGTACATTGTAGGGACAGAAATCTACCGTATACCGTGATATATACGCCTATCAAATGATTGAAATCAATATACACCAATATACAGTATATATATATATTGATATCAATCATTTGATAGGCGTATATATCACGGTATACGGTATATTTCTCTCCTTACGAAAGGAGAGAGAAGAGTGATAGCAATTTCAAGGTCACCTTCGTAAGGAAACAAATATACCGTACATGGTGATATATATACGCCTATCAAATGATTGATATCAATATTCACCAATATACAGTATATATATATATATATATACCGTATATTGATATCAATCATTTGATAGGCGTATATATATCACCATGTACGGTATATTTGTTTCCTTACGAAGGTGACCTTGAAATTGCTATGACTCTTCTCTCCTTTCGTAAGGAGAGAAATATACCGTATACCGTGATATACACCGATATACAGTATATATATATATATATATATATATATATTATATATATATATATATAATCATATATATATACCGTATTTGTACGGTAGCTTGTAAGGAATGAAATTTATTAGTGATAAATGAAAGAGAATACAGAAACTGAACTGAAGAAAGAGTGAAAAAGATATAATAATACAGAAATATTACAAGCAAATAAAGAAAGAGGGATTAGAGAAAAGAATAATGAGAATTACATATACGAAAGGGAGAAATATAGAGAAGAGACAGGGAGGAAGGGAGACAGCGCGTACGAAGGAGAAGGGAGGAGAGAGAGAGAAAGCGAGCTAGCCAGAGAGAGAGAGAGAGAGAGTCAGACAGACAGACGAGAGGAGTGAGAGAGACAGAAAGAGAGAGAGAGAGAGAGAGAAAGAGCGAGAATACAGAGAATACAGAAATAAGGAGAAACAAGATAAAATAAGAGGGCTTACCAAAGGAATAATAGACGCTCGTGAGGCCAAAGTCAGGACAAAGCGAACGCATCCCAACGCGTCTGGGAAATACACCAAAAAGTAGCCTCCCTTCCTCACCTCCTCCCACCCTCCACACTCGCTCAATTCATTCAGAATAGACTTCTATGGGGAGACGAAGAATTGTTCGTTCCAAAAATCATCGTTTCGTTCCGATTGGAGCCATAGTTACGGCGCTAGGGCGAGTGAAAGTGAGCGAATATTTCGGGATTGTGCCCGCTGGGCGGCTCGGTTTAAAATACCGCCTAGCCTGCTAATAAGGTGTTAAACTATGATTTTTTGGAATATATTATATTAATCAATTTATAATGAGGTCAGTTTTGGGATTAAAGCAGCATATTAGAATAAGCAAATTAAGTGCAAAATTCAGAAACACATGTGTAGTTATAATAATTTCCTTGTAAACTCATTGCGGCAAGCAGCTTCGTCCACTATTATAAAGGTTGCTTTATATATACTGCAGGTTATGTATACTACAGACTTTTGTCAACAAATTCACAAAAATTATAGCAGTAATATGACCAATTTACTATCCCAAAGGCAACAGTCACAAACTTGGGAAACTTAGTAACAGCTTAGTAAGGATCTGTGGGAGTTTAAAAGGAAAAGACTATCTCAGTTAACCGTCTCACTTCTATAATACCCTTCCTAATCTGAATAAATTGGTCTACTAAGAGACATAATAAAGAGCCAAAATGCGTCATAATTCTCACAGGGTTAATACCGTAATATCAAGGCTCACACATTTATCTCGCTCACAAACCTTGGATATTTCTAGACATACATGTGTTTATTAATGTACGTTAAAGGTACATTACAGATAGAGTACAGTTTCTCCCACGTACAGTATATCCCAAACTATAATAACATACTCCCACCCTAACTAAAGGGTTAAAGGTACATTACAGATAGAGTACAGTTTCTCCCACATACAGTATATCCCAAACTATAATAACATACTCCCACCCTAACTAAAGGGTTAAAGGTACATTACAGATAGAGTACAGTTTCTCCCACATACAGTATATCCCACACTATAATAACATACTCCCACCCTAACTAAAGGGTTAAAGGTACATTACAGATAGAGTACAGTTTCTCCCACACACAGTATATCCCACACTATAATAACATACTCCCACCCTAACTAAAGGGTTAAAGGTACATTACAGATAGAGTACAGTTTCTCCCACATACAGTATATCCCAAACTATAATAACATACTCCCACCCTAACTAAAGGGTTAAAGGTACATTATAGATAAAGTACAGTTTCTCCCACATACAGTATATCCCAAACTATAATAACATACTCCCACCCTAACTAAAGGGTTAAAGGTACATTACAGATAGAGTACAGTTTCTCCCACATACAGTATATCCCAAATTACAATAACATACTCCCACCCCAACATTCCCCTTCGAGGTAAATGTATACATTTTTCGGTAGAAAAATTTCCCGGCCAAAGGTTGGTTCCTCCAAAATTACAGGATCGCTGTCGCTCGCCAGAAAACATAGACACCTAAATGTGCCGGCACGAAAGGTCTTGATGTTGACTAATGGGGCTAAACATAAGGGAGACCAAAATTACCATCCACCCTTAATAGTTTCAATCCTGTTATTCTTAAAGCTCAATCAGCAGTAAATGTACACCGAATGTTGTTGTATGTATGTATGTACGTACGTACTCAAGCACATACCCCATAGCCGGGGATAGCCGATTGAAGACAGAGCCCGAGCAAAAAACAACATTTAAAGTTCCATTATCAGGGTCAATACCACTTTCGCGTTCCCTCGTCCCATTTTTGCTCTCGTCTAGTAGTAGAATTTAACAAGGGGAGGAGGATTCCTAGCCTCCTGCGCCCAATGGTCTTACTATTCTTACTAATTATACTGTATATCAATCTGATCATCTAGTTGATAGTCTCTCTCTATCTCTCACACACAAACACGCGCACACACACATGCACACACGCGCGCACGCACACACCACACATGGACACACACACACACACAAGCAGGTCGATATATCTGTCTCAGTACAGGGAGCAATGATGTTGGTAAAGGTAGGACGGAAGTACTGCTTCGGCAGTACAGGGAGGTGTTAGATAAAGTTAGGAGGAAGGGAGGCATACCTGTAGTACACAGTATCTTGCCACGGAGAGGGGTCAGCAAGGAATGGTCATCTAGGGCAATTGGTATCAATTGTCGGCTGGAAAAATACTGTAATGCAAATGCAATACCATTCCTTGATAACTGGACCCGTTTCTATGGTAAAAATCAGTTGTACGCACAGGACGGGGTTCATCTTTCTCGGCTAGGGGTGGCAAATTTAGCTAGGTCAATAGATAGGATTGTCGCGGGGTTTCGCTGAAAATAAAGCCTGAGAATATGAGTAAGAATAATTGTCTAGATAGGGTAAATTGCCGTACTGGTACATCAGATAGGAATAGAAAATATCAGTCACAGGATTTTAATTGTACTGCTAGTAGAAATATTAAAGGTGTAACAGAAGATGGGAATTCAGTTAGAAATAAAGGTAAATCCGATACCAGTAAAATAAATTCATTGCGATTATATTATACAAACTGTAGGAGTTTATGTAACAAAATGGATGAACTTAGAGCACTTGTTAGCAACGAAAATATATACATTATAGCACTGACTGAAACATGGATTAATACAGAATCAAGACATTTTTTAGCAGAATTCCATATACCAGGATATAGTTTGTTTAAACGCGACCGAACAAGTAGGAGGGGCGGCGGAATAGCAGTGTTTGTCAGGAGTTCTTTAAAAAGCTGTATTAAATCAGGTATTAGACTAAATACTGATAACGAAAGTGTTTGGGTTGAGGTTAGCGAAGGTAGTGAGACCATAATTATTGGAGTTATTTATAGACCACCAAATATGAGTAGAAACGAAGGTACAGCTTTATGGCAGGAAGTGAAAATAGCATCAAGGTTTAGCAATGTGTGTATTATAGGGGATTTCAATTTTCCGAATATTGATTGGCAGCATCAAATCGGCGACTCAGATTCAACAGAGTTTATTGAGGCGGTACAGGATAGTTTTTTATTTCAATTCATAGACTCGCCTACTAGAGGTAATAATATCCTCGATTTAGTTCTCAGTAATAATGAACAAATGATAAATAATGTAGAGATAGGAGACCAACTAGGAAATAGTGATCATAAAGCAATTTATTTTAACATACAATGGACAGGAAAGGTTAAAGAGAATCCGACACTTATCCCAGATTTCAGAAAAGCCAATTATGGTGGATTAAGACGAGCCTTAAGAGTCGATCCTATGGTTAAACTATTAAGTGGACCCAGGTGCGCTAATGAACATACTCTCTCTCAGATACCTGTCTTAACTCAGGATAATTTGACAGCTACATATAATAATTTTATTTCTTCACTCCACAATGCGCAAAATAAATATATCCCCAAAAGAAAATTTAGATCAACACAGAACCAACCCAAATGGATGAATAATAGACTATTAGACCTTCTAGGAAAAAGAGAGGAATATATCGAAAAATAAAGAAAGGCGAAATTCACCTACTTGCTTACTATCAGAATCTATCAAGAGAGGTTAAAAAATGTATAAGGACAGACAAAAGAAATTATGAAATCAGGATAGCCAATGACTCAAAAAATAACCCTAAGGCTTTTTACCAGCTATATAAATCTAAAGTTAGAGATAAAATAGGCCCCCTTAAAACTTCGATAGGAGAAATGACAGAAAGTGATTTAGAAATGTGCAGTACATTAAATAGTCAGTTTCTATCCGTTTTCACTAATGAAAATTTGGCACAGATTCCAGAAGTCCGTAAGGTGTATAGAGATAGTATAGAAAATAGGTTAAGTACGGTTACTATAAGTAGAAATGATGTGCTTAAGGAAATTGACAGACTGAAACCTCAGAAATCGCCTGGTCCCGATGAGGTATATGCCAGAGTATTAAAAGAATGCAGAGATGAGTTAAGTTACCCATTAACATTTCTTTTTAACAATTCATTAGAAACAGGTATAGTTCCAGAAGCTTGGAAGCTTGCAAATGTAGTTCCGATTTTCAAAAAAGGTGATAAATCAATAGCATCCAATTACCGTCCCATTAGTCTCACTTCAATCATAGGAAAGCTACTAGAGTCAATTATTGCTAGGAAAATGAGAAACCACTTAGAAACATTTAACTTAATCAATTCTTCTCAGCATGGATTCACACAGGGACGTTCTTGCCTAACTAATTTGCTTAGTTTTTTCTCAGAGGTATATGAAGCAGTAGATAATGACAAGGCATACGATATTATATATTTAGATTTCAGTAAAGCTTTCGACAGAGTACCTCATGAGAGATTGATGAGAAAGGTTGAGGCACATGGAATAGGTGGGGCGTTGTTGGGATGGATTAGGTCATGGCTAATTGGTAGGAAACAGAGAGTCAGCATAAATGGTACCAAGTCAGAGTGGGGAGCAGTCAAAAGTGGTGTCCCCCAGGGATCGGTATTAGGTCCCCTGTTGTTTCTTATATACATAAATGACCTAGATTTAGGTATAACTAGTAGGATAAGTAAATTCGCAGACGATACTAAAATGGGGAGATCAATTGATTCAAATAGCGATATAGAGTGCCTCCAAAGGGATCTAGATACCTTACATGAATGGTCAGTAAATTGGCAGATGAAGTTTAACATTGACAAATGCAAGGTATTAAAGATAGGGAAGATGCAAACAAATGTTAAATATAAACTAGCTAATTTAGAATTAGAAAATTCAGACTGCGAGAAAGATCTAGGTGTGTTTGTTAGCAATGATTTGAAGCCTAGAAAACAGTGTATAGGCGTTCGTAATAAGGCAAACAGGATTCTCGGGTTCATCTCTAGGAGTGTGAGTAACAGAACTGCTGATGTTATCTTAAAACTTTACTTGTCATTAGTGAGACCCCATATGGATTATGCTGTCCAATTTTGGTGTCCTTATTACAGAATGGACATAGATTCATTGGAGAGAGTACAGCGTAGAATGACAAAATGATCCATAATATTAGAAATCTTCCGTATGAAGAAAGGTTGAAGAAATTAGGTTTACATTCGTTAGAGAGACGCAGAGTTAGAGGGGATATGATAGAGGTGTTCAAGTGGGTTAGTGGGATTAACAAAGGGGACATGACAAATGTACTAAAGCTCAGTGATAGCGAAAGAACTCGTACCAATGGTTTCAAATTAGATAAATTTCGTTTCAGAAAAGATATAGGCAAATATTGGTTTGGTAACAGAGTTGTAGATGGGTGGAATGGACTACCAAGTGCTATAGTGGGATCTAAAACTGTAGGGAGCTTTAAGATAAAATTGGATAAGCATATGGACGAGAAGGGTTGGGTGTGAAGGGGGATCAGCCGGGTTGGGCCAATCAGCGCTCTGCAGACCCCCATAATCCTGCGTTAATCTCTAACCGTTTTGGTAGGATGATCCTCAGGGTATTAGAGTGTTGAGCCTATAATTGGGCTTTGTAATTGATTTGGGGTTGTGTGGGACAGGGATCTGCCTTGCTTAGGCCAATCGGCTTTCTGCAGACTCCCATTTTCTTATGTTCTTATGTTCTTATGATATATAAAGTCATGTGGAGAATGGTGAATTATAATATCCAATGTGATTTCTAAATATTACTAATGAAAACTCGAAATAAGATTAGTAAGATCAAATTATCTATCTATCTATCTATTGCCAGACGCCGTGATCCTCGAATGGGTGGCCACGAACGAATCGTCCCCATGCACCTCTGACTCCCGTCCGTTGACGCCCCTCCTCCCTTCCAGCACAATTTTCACGCATATACTAATTAACTCCATCCTTCCTCCTCTCTCTTGGTTTACCTCTCCCTCTTTGTCCTTCCACCTCACTTTTGTACACTCTCTTAGTCATTCTTTCTCCTGCTATTCATGATACTCGAAATCTTATTATAAGCAACAATTATATATTCTTAAACCATGAATTCAAACTGGGTTACTTTATCAATACCTCAGTCATTAATTGTGATCAGGGAATGAATTAAAATGATAACGTAAACTAAATATTCGTATTTCTTGCATCTATAAATATGTTATTGGAAGTAAATATATAATGTCCTCCCTTCTCTGTCTCTCGTACCTAACTTTATATTATATTCCTATCTTTCACGCTATTCATATATCTAGTATTATATATCTCTTTCTATCTTCTCTTCAATATGGGAATATGATTTTGAAGAATCAATACATTCACACGAATGAATATATATATATATATATATATATGTGGGGAGGAGGCTGTGGATAGCCAACACCTTCTTCCGACACAGAATGATCCACAGGTACAAGTGGAAACGGATGTTGACGATGAAGGATAAGACAGTGGTGGAACGAAAGTCATTGATTGATTATGTTTGTGTGGATGAACGAATGAAGAAATCTGTGATGGATGCTAGGGTGCATAGGGGTATTGGAGGGGGTCTGTCTGATCATTATGTAGTGGTAGCTAAGGTTAGGATACAAAAGAAGTGGGTGAGGAGAGCTGGAGGGAGGCGAGCGGAGGGTGGAATGGTGAGGAGGGTGGAGAGGTTGCAGGAGGAGGAAGTCAGGGAGGAGTACAGGAGAGCAGTGTAAAGACGACTAGGTGGGTTTCACCTGGAAGTTATGGAGGAAGTGGAGGAGATGAGCAAGGTGTTTAAGGGTGAGATCTATGCAGCATGTGAGGAGGTGTGTGGAGTGAGGAGAAGAGGGAGGGGAGTGGAAGGTACAGCATGGTGGACAGAAGAGGTAAAAATAGCTGTGGAAGAAAAGAAGAAAGCATATAGAGTGGTTGGGTAGTAGAGGGAATGAAGATTTTGAGAGACAGAAACGAGCGAGGTACGTGGAGAGTAAGAGGGTGGTGAAGAGAGTAGTGAAGGAGAGTAAGAGAAGAGTAGATGAGGAATTTGGAAGGAATCTGAGTGTAAAATGGAGGGAGAGTAAGAAAGTGTTCTGGAAAGAAGTCAAGAAAGTTAGGGAAGGTAGCAAGGGAAACCGTAAGGGTGTGAAAGATAAGAATGGGAGAATGCTAGCCGAGAAGCAAGAGAGAGTCGAAAGATGGAGGGAGTACTTCAATGAGTTGCTAAATGTAAGGAATGAAGAGCCAGCAAACATAGCTGGATATGGTATGGGAGGGAGAAGAAGAGAAGTAGTGGAGGAGGAGGTGGAGATCAGGAGGTCAGAAGTGTGGGAAGCCATGAAAAGAGTGAAGTTGGGGAAAGCACCAGGAATAGATGGAGTGTGTGGGGAAATGTTGAGGTATGGTGGTGAGATAATGATAGAATGGGTATGGGAAATGTGCACACTAGCATGGGAGATCGTTAACTCTTAAGTATCTGGGCAGTGTGTTGAGTAAAGATGGGACTATGGATGAAGAAGTGCAGGAGAGGGTACAACAGGGGAAGAGGGTTGTAGGAACACTAAAAGCAGTAACAAGAAATAGGGTGGTCAGTATGGAAGTGAAGAAGTCCTTTCATGACCGTGTGGTAATCTCGACACTGACTTACGGAAGCGAAGCATGGACTCAGACCAAGAGTGAGAGCAGTGGAAATGAATTACTTAAGGAGTGCGTGCGGATTTACATGGAGGGATAGACAGACTAATGAGGAAGTAAGAAGGAGGTGTGGTGTGGAGGTAGATGTGCTGGAAAGTGTGAAAAGGAACAACTTGAGATGGTTCGGCCATATGGAACGTATGGAAAGCGAGAGAATGACTAAGAGGGTGTACGAGAGCGAGGTGGAGGGACAGAGAGGGAGAGGTAGACCGAATGAGAGGTGGAAGGATGGAGTGAGGAAGTACATGAACGAAGGCGGTGCTGGTTGGGGGGAGGGGCGTCGACTGACTGGGGACAGAGGTGCATGGAGGCGGTTCGTTCGTGGCCACCCCTTCGGGGATCACGGCGTCAGGCAATAGATAGATAGATAAATATATATATACTGTATATGTAGTACCTCTTTTGGATTTTTGTTTATATAATTATAACTACGTGGATGGATTTCTGGATAAAACTTGTTTTTCGTTAAACAGTAAATACAGTTTTGTAGTTGATGTATAGACATTTGTATCCATATATTCGTATATAATTCCATAATTAGTAATTGGTGTCCCTCGAATATTTATGAGTGGTCTAGAGATTATGGCATCCGAGTGTCTTAGCAAACTGCCAAATTTTGACTCCCACTCTTACCCAGATAATTGCTGTAAGATAATTATGCTTTACTAAATAATTATATGGGCTACTACATGATATGATTTGTAAATAAATCACCAATAATTAACAATATACAAATATGTGGACAACATTTTGGTTGGTGGTAAGACATATACCAAGTGCACGAGTCGTGTCTCAGAATACTGTGAGCAACTTAACACTTTGAAGATCATGACGCATTTAACAGTATTCTGGTTATCGTTAGTCGATTTATGCAGCTTAGGAAGGATCTGTGGGCATTGCAAGGGCAAAAACTATCTCAATTAACCCTCTCACTTCCATATACCCTTCCTAATCTGAATAACCTCGTATACTGATAGCCATAATACACTGTCAAAACGCGTCATGATGCTCAAGGGGTCAGGGGAATTATCAGTGTTTATCGTGGATATGATCATCCTTCATAACTGTTACGGTTTCATGACTGATAATTATATACAATATATTTTATCCCGGCTGGGTCAAATGCAAGATCACGCAGTAGTTTCTAGTTGAATAAAAAATAACCAGATTATAGAGCAAAAGAGCTAAAAAATACTGCCAAAACCAACATTACCAATGAAAAGAGACGGTAAAAGCAATCGTAATGTTGCCGGAATATAATGCCAATAGAAAATTGACGACAAAAGCGCTCCTGTAAATCTCCCTCAAAATTATGAAAGCTTTGGTAATGTTTGGCTTTATGTGGAAAGTTAATTTATCAGTTTAGAAATGTCGAGACTAACCAAGCGGGTGTGTGCGTCTGTGTTTGCGTTAGTGTGTTTGAAATAATTATGTACTTATGTCACGATTTTGAGTATATGTGTATGTGTGTTTACTTGGTGCGTATACATGTATGTGTGTGTGGGCAGTTTTGGTTTGTGTGTCTCTTTAATATGTGTTTATGTATTCGCTAAGTTTGTATACACTTAACCACAAGGTGAACAAAATTAAGAGATATCCAAAATCAAATATTTAATACCATGCACACATTCAGGACGAACACATTCATCAAAGATCGCATCTGCAAATCTATGATAAAATTAAACCCGGCAATTAATATTACAGATAAAAATAATAAAATCATTGGAGTAGAAGGTACGAACATATGTTGTTGTGTGTGTGTGTGTGTGTGTGTATATATATATATATATATATATATATATATATATATATATATATATATATATATATATATAATATATATTGTATATATATAATATATATGTATATAATATTATATATATATATATATTGTTACGAGGGGGGCTGGGGCAAACAGATGCTTACATTGCCTAGCCCACCGCACCATACTACCCTGCGACAGACACGCTCTTAATATCTGACTCAAACACAAAGACACGCAGGTTCTCTATTAAAAATAGTTATCTTCCTCTTTGCTCTATTAAAGCAGTAACAAGGAGACACACAAATATCTATTGTCCCCGAGTCTGGTTGATAATGCGATTTAGTATTCAAGAGTACTAAGTAAAATACTTAGTAAAATACTGTCTCCATATGGAGCAGGTACTTCATGTGACAAACCAGTGAGTAAAATAGAAATAATCAGTCAAGATAGTGTGGATATAGTGATGTGTAATAGTAGTATCGATAACACTACACATGTAACTGATAGTAAAGATGAGAATACTGATAGAGTAGAATTTCCGTCTAGAGCTAGTAGTTCAACAGGAAATAATAAGTTAGCTAAACACAATAGAAAATTAGTTGCAAATAAAAGTAATAGGTTGAGGGTATATTATACAAATTGTAGGAGTTTATGTAACAAAATGAACGAACTTAGAGCACTCGTTAGCACAGAAAATATAGACATAATAACGCTAACTGAAACGTGGATTAACACAGAATCTAGGCATTTTTTAGCAGAATTTGATATTCCAGGATATAGTTTGTTTAAATATGACCGAACAAGTAGGAGGGGCGGGGGTATAGCAATGTTTGTCAGGAGTACATTAAAAAGCTGTATTAAATCAGGTATTAGACTAAATAATGATAATGAAAGTGTTTGGGTAGAGGTTAACGAAGGTAGTGAGACCATAGTTCTTGGAGTTATATATAGACCGCCTAATATGAGTAGAAATGGCAGAACATTGTTATGGGAGGAAATTACAATAGCATCAAGGTTTAGCAATGCGTGCATTATAGGGGATTTTAATTTTCAGAACATTGATTGGCAGCACCAAATAGGCAATTCCGATTCAGTAGAGTTTATTGAGGTAGTACAAGATAGTTTTTTATTTCAATTCATAGATACGCCTGCTAGAGGTATTAATATTCTTGATTTAGTTTTCAGTAACAATGAACATATGATAAATGATGTAGAGATTGGTGACCACCTAGGAAATAGCGATCATAAATCTATTTATTTTAATATACAATGGACAGGGAATGCTAAAGAGAATACGACACTTATCCCAGATTTCAGAAAAGCCAATTATGGTGGGCTAAGAAGAGACTTAAGGGTGGACCCTATTGTTAAGCAATTAAGTCAGGATATGCCAGAGTTAAACTTGCCACCTACATATAACCAGTCTATTGCTTCACTCCACAATGCTCAACATAAATATATCCCTAAAAGAAGATTTAGATCGCCGCAGAACCAACCAAAATGGATGACTAATAAGCTAATAGATCTTATAGGAAAAAGAAAGGAATATATAGAAAAATAAAGAAAGGCGAAAATCATCTACATATATACTATCAGACTCTATCAAGACAGGTCAAAAAGGAAATCAGGAAAGCAAAAAGAAATTATGAAATAAGGATAGCCAAGACTCAAGAAATAACCCTAAAGCTTTTTACCAACTATATAAATCTAAAGTTAGAGATGTAATAGGCCCCCTAAAAACTTCAATAGGAGAAATAACAGAAAATGATTTAGAAATGTGCAGTACATTAAATAGTAAGTTTCTTTCCGTTTTCACTAATGAAAATTTGGCACAGATTCCAGAAGTCAATATGGTATATAGTGATAGTATAGAAAATATGTTAAGTACAGTTAGTATAAGTAGAAATGATGTGCTTAAGGAAATTGACAGACTGAAACCTCAAAAATCGCCTGGTCCTGACGAGGTATATGCTAGAGTATTAAAAGAATGCAGAGATGAGTTAAGGGGAGATCTCCACTTGAGGAATTTTTTTCTTGACCCCTTTCTCCCTCATGTTTAGCCCCATTGCTTTTGATATTATAAAACGTTTGCCTCATTAGTTTAGCGATTTTAAGAACTTTCACCCCATATTAAGACCTTTCGTGCAATTCAGGTGTCAATTTTATCCTGGCGAGCGATAGCGAGCCTGTAGTTTAAGAGGAATCGGCCTTCGGCCGGGACATTTTTCTACCGAAAAATGTACAAATTTATCTTGAAAGGGACTCAAGGGGGTGTAATTTTAAGCTTGATGGAGGTCTAGGGAACAAACTAAATACCTCCCCTTAAGTAGCCCATTAGCATTTTTATTTAACAAGTCATTAGAAACAGGTTTAGTTCCAGAAGCTTGGAAGCTTGCAAATGTAGTTCCGATCTTCAAAAAAGGTGATAAATCGATAGCATCCAATTACCGTCCCATTAGTCTCACATCAATAATAGGAAAGTTGCTAGAGTCTATTATTGCTAGGAAAATTAGAAGCCACTTAGAAAAATTTAACTTAATAAATTCTTCTCAGCATGGATTCACTCAGGGACGTTCTTGCCTTACTAATTTTCTTAGCTTTTTCTCAGAGGTATATGAAGCAGTAGATAGTTACAAGTCATATGATATTATTTATTTAGATTTCAGTAAAGCTTTCGACAGAGTCCCTCATGAGAGATTAATGAGAAAGGTTGAGGCACATGCAATAGGAGGATCGTTGTTGGGATGGATTAGGTCATGGCTAATTGGTAGGAAACAGAGAGTCAGCATAAATGGTACCAAGTCAGAGTGGGGAGCAGTCAAAAGTGGTGTCCCCCAGGGATCGGTATTAGGTCCCCTGTTGTTTCTTATATACATAAATGACCTAGATTTAGGTATAACTAGTAGGATAAGTAAATTCGCAGACGATACTAAAATGGGGAGATCAATTGATTCAGATAGCGATATAGAGTGCCTCCAAAGGGATCTAGATACCTTGCATGCATGGTCAGTAAATTGGCAGATGAAGTTTAACATTGACAAATGCAAGGTATTAAAGATAGGGAAGATGCAAACAAATGTTAAATATAAACTAGCTAATTTAGAATTAGAAAATTCAGACTGCGAGAAAGATCTAGGTGTGTTTGTTAGCAATGATTTTAAGCCTAGAAAACAGTGTATAAGCGTTCGTAATAAGGCAAACAGGATTCTCGTGTTCATCTCTAGGAGTGTGAGTAACAGAACTGCTGATGTTATCTTAAAACTTTACTTGTCATTAGTGAGACCCCCTATGGATTATGCTGTCCAATTTTGGTGTCCTTATTACAGAATGGACATAGATTCATTGGAGAGAGTACAGTGTAGAATCATTAGAATGCCAAAAAATGATCCATAATATTAGAAATCTTCCGTATGAAGAAATGTTGAAGAAATTAGGTTTACATTCGTTAGAGAGACGCAGAGTTAGAGGGGATATGATAGAGGTGTTCAAGTGGGTTAGTGGGATTAACAAAGGGGACATGACAAATGTACTATAGCTCAGTGATAGCGAAAGAACTCGTACCAATGGTTTCAAATTAGATAAATTTCGTTTCAGAAAAGATATAGGCAAATATTGGTTTGGTAACAGAGTTGTAGATGGGTGGAATGGACTACCAAGTGCTATAGTGGGATCTAAAACGGTAGGGAGCTTTAAGATAAAATTGGATAAGCATAATTATGGACGAGAAGGGTTGGGTGTGAAGGGGGATCAGCCGGGTTGGGCCAATCAGCGCTCTGCAGACCCCCAAAATCCTGCGTTAATCTCTAACCGTTTTGGTAAGATGATCCTCAGGGTATTAGAGTGTTGAGCCTATAATTGGGCTTTGTAATTGAATTGGGGTTGTGTGGGACAGGGATCTGCCTTGCTTAGGCCAATTGGCTTTCTGCAGACTCCCATTTTCTTATGTTCTTATGTTCTTATGTAAGGTTAGTCTCGACTGCACATAAATGCCAAACATAACACTGCTAGACCCCCAAACACTTCATAGTATGCCCAATCGCTTAGGAATGAGGAATAATATGAAGCAGAAACATGAAGAAAGTCTGAGACCTATCCTAACATAAGAAACATACTAGTTGGTATTCCAGTAGGTTGGGGGCAGGCTGCACTTGAGCATACTGCTCAAACCACTGTGAATATCAACTTCAATAATACAGAATAAATACATGTAATATTAATAAGCAATGCAGGAGAATAATGGAAGGAAACAGTGTAGAAGCTTATAATTAAGATTTGCCAGAGAAAGAAATATGCAGTGAAACTAAATAAACTCTAGTACTTAAACTAATGGGGTTAAAACAAAACCAATATGCTTATGACTCCAGCCCTTCAATGCTTCGATCTAATATGGAACACAATGATTAGATGCGGTAATAAGGGAAATTTAAGAAGCAAGCTTGACCAACACCAAACAGTGATGTTGTCAGAGTGAGAGCCTGGACTGAAGTGAGGGTGGAACGAGGGTCCCCTGGCTGGTCCAAGAGAAAAGTGAGAGCTCCAAGCATCACCAGACTGCATAACTATACCAGGCACTTGTGCTCTCACTAACAATACAAAGTAATCAAATAAAACATAAGGCATCATTGTGCAAACTTATGAAAACGAAAACTATCCCCCAAGGGCTGAACAAAAGAAGTAATTATACTTGTGGCAACAAAACAGTGCTATCTCTGTGGCACCAGAGGAGAACGTTTCATAACATGATGTAATCATGACGTCACTGCTGGACAGGACACGAAAGATACAAGGGAGGTAGAGAGAGAGAGAAATCATGACCCCCACTATAAAAAAGGCTATGTAAATTATAGCTCACTCACAAATGACACAGGTTACAAAACTCATTTGGGAGTGACATCCTCACACCCTGGGGGAGTCTGTTGGTGCATCTTGAAACAACAGACTGCTCATACTTCAATAACACTACAAGACATACACAACTACAGTCTTTTGTATATTATTTTTATAGTTTTTATACTTTTGCATTCTAATACTTTCCTCCACACAGAAACACAGCAACTCCTACTCTACGACCCTACGCTGGGCTACATACGGCATCCAACAAGCACCAGATGTAAACATGCTAATCAAACCAAAGTAGGAGGCTACACCCACACTGACTGAACGGCGAGGGTTCTCCTTAAAACATTACCTCCCGTGACAAACAATCAGCCAGAACATTTCCAGTGCCCTTAACATGCCTCACATCCAACCTGTGTTCCAGCAGCAGAACATTACCTGACACTGATAAACTGCCCAGTCCATCACAAGACTGGCACTTCTCTTCGCTCTCTCCGGCAACGGGACCTGCCAATAATCTGTCACTAATTTCTCCTTAGTGATAAACGTGGCATCCCCGAAGCGGTCTATGGGGTCGTCAACTCTGGGTAATGGAGAGGTGTTTGTCGGGGATAATGCACTAACACTACTGCAATCAACACAAAAACGGATATCGCCACTCTGCTCAGGTTGCAAAGTCACTGGCAAAGACCACTAACGATATCCCTTACCCCTCAGACCCTTCTCCAACATGTAGTCCAGCTCTGCTTCTAAGACAGGCTGTCGAGCAGGATTTATACGGTAGGGAGCCAACTTGAGCTTTGCACTGTCTCTAGCCTCTATGTCGGGGGCCACCCCGGACATCAGGCCTGGAGAATCAACAAACATGCGGAAGTACTGCCACAGCCTAGTAAACAACTTCTCTTGGCGCTTAGGAACAAGAGGTTGCAACTTATTTCGAAGAACAACATACTCGTTGCCCTCCCACAACCCAGCCGGGACCGCAGCCTCTAAACTATATTCTCCCTCCTTCGTCCCTAATACAGCCAGGTCATGAGAGAAACAATCTGTACCACCTGTGCAGTCACTCCCACAGTTCATAAGTGCCAAGGCTTCCCCGCCGATACCATACATGCGCCCTCCCGCATTCCTTGCGGCTACACCTGCCTGCGCAACATCACCTCCATCAGCGCCACTGCCAGATGCAGTCGGTCTATGACTCTATGGTAGGGCTGTTGCATTTTAATAGGGCAGCATTGGGAGGCTATGCGACGGTCGGGCGTATCTATTACATAGTCAACTTCACCAATCTGCTTAATGACCTGATACTGACCACAAAACTTAGCAGCCATGGGTCGACCCTGAACTGACAACCATGCCAGATCCTCGTCGCCCACCTTGAATACCCTAGATTTAGCCGGTTTGTTACAATGGTCTCTCATCTTCGTGTTCATGCTGCCAACCGGGATAGCCTCCGGGTATCTAGTGGTAGTATCAAGTAAAGTGAGCAAGGATTTCTCCCGAACTGGTGGGTAATAAGGGACCAACCATGACTATGACACGAGTCAATGGCGGTTCAACTGCAGGTGTAGGAAGCAAAGGTGCCATGGGTATTCCTGGGTGGGGTTCTCCAACTAGCTTACCAATATGACACATCAAAAGAGAAGCCACCGATGCATGCATATTAGGCCACCAAAAATGAGAATGTAGCCTATCAGTAGTCTCACATACCCCTAAATGACCCGCCAGTGGTGCCACCTGCGTTAGCCTAACCAGCTCCTCCTTGAACTGGGAAGGCACCACTAACTGCTCCTCCCCAAACCTGAGTTCGTATCCGGCTTCCACTGCCGATACAACAATGCCCCTTTTACAACAAATTTCTCTGCTTGACCGTTCTTCCCACCAGTCGTACCAAACTTCTTAACCCGTACAGCCCCAGCGACGCGCCTGACGCGTCGGCGATGTATGTAACGCACAGCCCCAGAGACGCGCCTGGCGCGTCACCCTAATTGCGCCGACCGCAACCTCAGGTGTAGCCACTCAAGAGGGCTCAGATTTGTATGGGAACTGTGTACGTATCCCACGCAACCGTACCGATGGTTGAAAACTCTCAAAGTCCACGTGCGTGCGCGTCAGCGCGCAATAACCTGTTTTTTGGGGGTAATTGCCTTCAATTTTTTACTCATGTAAAATACGTTTTCGGGGGCTCTGTAGGACCATTCTTTAAGCTTTTTCAGCAGTTTTTCGTGGTTTTTCCTTCATTCCTAACCCATTCGCTATTGTTTCTGGAATAAAACAATTTTTTTAAAACCGGCCGGGTTCTGGTGAACAAACATTACAAAACTAGCCGGGGCTGGACGGGTTAAACAGGAGGCCCAGACTCGGGTCCTCGTGCGGCAACTTGCTCTATTTGTTTCTAGGTAACTCCATCAAGGCAGTTACCTCTGACCTCTCAATAATATCAGAAGGTTGAGTCGGTATCACTATGTCAGACTCCTCGTCCGGCGCTAGGTCACCTCTACTAGTCTCGGTAGCCTCACTGGGTTCAGCCAAGCCCACAGCTGTCTCCGGACCAGTGTCATCTAGTACTGCATCATGGGATGGCCCTCACTCATGGCTGTCGGCCCCCAAATCCACCAAATTATCCACCTGTTGTGCCAAATGTGCCACTGATTGGGTCACTGCACCAACAGGGTAGACTGAGTCTATATTATCTTCTTGCAAACAACCACCACCAGGGGGCACAAAAGCAGCCTCAGCGACGACTATAGGAGGCGGGAAAACTACATTCCCTGCCAAGTCAGTCCTGAGCAAAAAGTCCGCCCCCTCAACTGGCAGAGTGTCCACCATAACCACCTTTCACTCGGCAGTCAAAAGTGGGCACTCTAGGGTCACCAGGACTAAAGCACAGAATTGTTCACTGTTGATTCTCCTGCACATCACAAACTCTCCCGTACTAATAGATCCCTCTGTCAGGTTGCGACACATGGATTGTTGCGCACCAGTATCCCTAAACACCTTGACAGAGTAAATCTGCTCACCAACCCGTACAAATCCATCATGTATGAATGGCCGACACCAATCAGGGGAAGTCTGGTTATGCTCAGGTGGTGATACCATCTGGGGCGGCAAAGTGCTTACTACGCTGCTTCGTGCTGGCCAGCACTGCCCCCCAAACTCACCAGTACCTGGCTTGCCGTTCACAGGCACCTCCCCTAGTGTCGCCACCAACTGGACAGCCTTAGGTTCCTGGGTAGCCTTCCATTTAGCACACTGAGGTTTAATATGACCCACTTGCTTGCAAAAATAACATCTCACTTCCGTAGAAGCTTGCTGGTTGTCAGCCTTGGTCATAGACCCCTTTACATAAGGACTGGAAACGAGCACTCTCGGAGTTTGAAACTTGGGTCCATTGCTTAAAAGCAGTATCATGAAAGCAGTGGTCTCTCCGACTTTCTTAAACACAAAAATATGTACACAAACACAACTTTACATATAAATGCATGTAATTTCACACGCAATCGTCCATATCCCCGCCATATTGGCGACATAATGTCTCGCCAGAAAACGAACAGCCCAGGACGATGCCAGACGCCAGTCACCCACGAGACACGTTAGAGGCAACACATTTTTGTTCTGTTGTTCGTTATCTCTCAGCTTAATGTAAGTAATTTTCATATAAATACTTACCAGTCACAAAAGGATCTGTGTTAACAACTTATTTAGCTGATAAATAATAGAATTGAGCTGATGTCAACGGGTTGCTTTGATATGTACTGATAACCATTTTACAACTATTCTTGTTTTTTTTGCTTTACAGGAACAATGCCGAAAAGATGTGCTGCATTCAATTGTCGTGGAAACTACAGGGGAGCGCCATACAGTCCTATGGTGTGTTTCCCGAATGAAGAACAAGAACGACATGCATGGATTAGTGCTATGCCAAATAGCCCAGAAAGTTTGAGAGACAAGTCGAAACTATGGATTTGTGCATCACACTTCGACTGCGATTGGGTCACAGTTCGGGGAGGAAAACGACCAGCTGGGCCTCCTACAGTTTTTAAAGGTGTACCCAAGTCTTGCCTCAAACAACTTACGTCAGCTCCTAGGTTAACTAAAACAGTGACAAGTGAAGCAAGACTTAAAAAACAAACTGAATTTGAAAATGAACAAGACAAAATGCATAGTTATGACAAATTTGCAGGAGAGATTGGAAAACACTTCCCTGAGTTATATATAATGCAAAATGGTAGAGAACTGACAATGTTTAAGACAGATGGTAATGGTAGAGCAGTTGATAAGTTTCTTCATTTTAAAGAGGTACAGTCTCCTTTTGGTTTTCTGCAGCTGGTAGTAGCAGAGAAAAGTGGCTTGGAGATACCAAAAAGTAAACTGAATCTTCAAAAAAATAGCTTGGTAAGTAAGTGGTCTCAAATTGAAGAATTAGTGAACATTATGAACACTCATGAAGTGACTAATACTGACCGCTTAAAAAGAATAATTTCAGAACTTGACTCTATCACAGAATTTCATGAAATGAAGGTTTTCAGTTCATTCAAGCACAGTTACAACTCCTTCTTATTCCTCCTAAAAATCGCCGATATACAAAGCATATGTTAATTCTTGCAGCAGAACTGTTTTGTATATCACCCACAGCATATAGAATGCTTAGAAACTCCAAAGCAATTAGTCTTCCTTGTGAGAAACAGATTCGCCAATTGTTATATCGCACTTATGCTGACAAGTGTCTCCCAATCCTTTTTGATCAGTTGAAGCCACAACAGCGGTTAGTTAACATTTTGTTTGATGAAGTCAAGCTTAAGCAGGCCCTTAGATTTACAGGAGAGCATATAGTAGGCTATGCAACAAACGGACCAGAAAATCTAGCAACATCTGCTCTTGCTATTGAAGTTGTTTGTCACTATGGAGGACCACGGTACATCATACGAATTCATCCTGTATCAAAACTGAATGCTATTCAACTGAAGGAAATATTACTTGAGGCTGTATATGTTGTTAAAGCTAGTGGTGGCCATCCAGTATCGTTCGTCTGTGACAACTGTCCACTGAATCAAGCTGTTTACAGAATGTTTGGGGGTCCTGGAAAAGTAACACTAGCACCAGATGGCATAAATGTTTTCCTTGTCTATGATTATGTTCACATCCTCAAGAATATGAGAAACAACTGGATCACAGAGAAATGTCAAGAATTACATTTTAGCAAGGACGGTACAGAATATTGGGCGTGTTGGAGTGATGTTAAAGCTCTTTACAATGAAGATCAGAAGACACCACTTCGTCTGACAAAACTCACACGCTCATCAGTATTTCCTAAACCATTGCAACGTCAGAGTGTGCCCTTAGTTTGCCAAGTGTTCAATGAGAAAACGATTGTAGCATTTGAAGGTCTTAAAGGAACTGTTAAATTTCAGGATGGAACAATGATATACAAAACACTGGTAACCAATTGGTTAAAATGATGAATGTTAAAAGCAAGTACAGCGCAGTTCATTTACGAGACCAGTATCGTGAACCTTGGACATTAAACTGTACAAACTTCAAAGCTCTGCAGGAAATGTGTACAGTTGTATCCAGCTGTCGGTGGACTGGTGGGCATGGCAGAGAGAAGAAACTAACACAGTCAACAGCAGATGCCTTTGTCATCACAACAAGGTATAACATAGACGCAGCACAATATCTTTTTGAAACCCATGATTTTGCTTACATCCTACCTGCTGTTTTTTCACAAGATCCCCTAGAAATGTGTTTTGGTCAAGCAAGACAACGTAGTGGAGGAAATTTTTACATTTACATTGGGGATGTTCAAGCAGCACCCAAAGTACAGCAGTTGCATCAGCTGTTGAAACGTGACATCGTTCCTGACCGAGCCAAAGAAGTAAGCTGTGAATTTTGTACAGCAGCAATAGATGATGGTGATTTACAACTTCTGGAAGAGCTGACATTACAAGACACTCAACTACTTCTAGATTCAGATGATACTTTAAAACATAAAATTGTCTACATTGGGGTATTTTTAGCTCATAAACATGGACAACAGGAAGTAGATTCTGGGGAATGCTTGTCATCAGAGTTTTTGACTGCGCTCAATCGAGGTGGGCTGAGTATGCCTACACTGGCTACTGTCTTCTTTGTACATAGTGGCATCACCCTTCAAATGTCTCTTCAAGACTCGAAAAAGTGTTGTCGCAATTACTTGAAACAATGCTTGTCTTATGTAGATGCTCCTTTAGCTAGCCATTCAGGAGCATGCCAGACATTGTGAAATGTGTTGTTTAAGGCCTTTGTATTTAATACAAGCGATCGGGAGTGTACACTAGGCTGCTTAAGGCGACAAGAGAAACTTTCTAATGTTTAAGTTAATTATTGTGTTATGTGACTTTTGATATATGTAAAATTATGTGTAAAGTAATATTTTGCAAA
This sequence comes from Paralithodes platypus, assembly GCA_032716605.1. Lineage (NCBI taxonomy): Eukaryota > Metazoa > Arthropoda > Malacostraca > Decapoda > Lithodidae > Paralithodes > Paralithodes platypus. The sequence continues at coordinate 54,388,988 of CM064578.1, forward strand.
GGTTTTACTTTAATTTCTTCTAATATTTAATTAATGTAAGTCATGGTATGATGCCTTGCTTGTATAATACATGTTCTTATAAACTATCTCATTATAACTGTATATTTTCCTATTATGTTCAATCACGAAAGAGACTTATGAGTCAATCAACCAAAAACAAATGTTTTATTTTCCTTTACTTGGTTGCTCTAGTTAATAAGATGTTGTAGAGTAAAAACAAAAAGTCCCATATCCAGTAAAACTAAAATAAGACCTCAGTTTGTGGGCCTGTCAATGGACCCAAGTTCCGGGACCCGAGTATGGCCGACGCCAGTCCTTATGTAGAGGAGTCTATGGCCTTGGTATAATGTTGTGTCTTATTTGTGGTACCTTTGGGTGATGATGGGCGAGCTGATACTGTGGCTGCTTGGTGCACAGGTCGGTCTCTCCTATCACCAATGCTCCCCATGCACGTGCCATGCTGGGCTAGTGCAAAGTCATCAGCCCAAACTGCTGCTTCCCTTATTGATTTAAACCGTGTTTCTTTTAATTTTGCCCCAATGTCCTTTTCAACTATGCTGGTAAACTGCTCCATCAGCCAAACCTCACAAGCCGCCTCAAAAGTACCCGCCGACTCTGAATGCAGCCACTTAGCTAGAGTATCACGCAGGTACCTGGCACATTCCACGTGCGAGTCCCCCTGCTGCTTCCGAGCCCCCCTGAAGGCCAACCTGTAAGCCTCGGGATGCAGCTCGTAGGCTTTTAACACAGGCTCTTTAAGTACATCATAATCTAGCTCCTGCACTTCTAGGCGATCTTATGCATCAAGAGTCTTGCCTTTCAAGACATTAGACACCAACACCGCCCAGCGTTGCCTCGGCCACTGATACTCGTGTGCTCTCTTCTCAAAATGCAAGAACCACTCCGTGACCTTGAGCTTATCGAAGGCCGGCAAGAGTATCAGCCGTGGAGACAACAGCACCTCTTCTGCCTCCTCTTTAGATGAATGACCAGCACTATTCCCTTGTCGTCTTTGCCAACTAGTTTCCAACTTCGTCTTCTCCAAATCTACCTCCCTATCTCTCTGTCTCTCTTCGCTCTCTGCCTGTATTCTCTTCTCCTCTAACTCCATTTCCCTCAACTTAATCCTCTCTTGCACTATCTCTCTGTCTCTCTTCCATCTCTAATCTCTTCAGCTGAAGCTCAACCTCTGTAATCCTTCTCGACCCTATCAGGGTTATTGGAGGAAAATGGGCGTAAGGGGGAACATTGTACTGAGCAGTCACCGTATGAGTGGCATTGAAATGCTGGGGTGTGGCCAATGACACATGGGGGAAAGAAGGAGGATACTGAGGATTGCTAGCATAACTTGAAACAAATGTACTTGCCATAGGAGCATGAACATACTCTAGCCCTGTGATAATGAAGGGGCCGTACTGATAGGGTTCAATGCTGACAGTGGAGGTATCATATAAATACGATAGGCTATGACTCTTTTGTGATTCCGTATGTCTCTGTGACGTCACGGTCGTTCCCACTGCCCGGCGTAGGACGAGTAGATCGTATATTATATGATTGTAAGTAAGTTAAGATTGTAAAGGCCTAATATGCTATGAAGCAATATTGACATGGTCTTTAGTTGTATATATTAATTTATCGTATATATTAATATAATTTATCGTATAGAGCAACCTAGATGCGGTACAATAATTTAGGCTCCTGGCGTTTGCCAAGGCAGCAAGGTGTGCCTCTGAGGAAGACAGCTCAGAGCCTCCACGAACACCGACCAGTTAACATCTAATTTCCGCCCTCAGTTGATCGAGCTATTGTGCCTCTAATCACACTACACTGACAGCAATACAAACAGCTACACCATCACGATGCTCTCATCGACGCCATGACTGATTCACAGATAAGCATAGTATTCATGTCTATTTCCATATAATAATTTATTCTTTCTTTCACTTGACTCGAGCCTCAGGGCCGAAGTCTTGTTTCACCATTGTCCGCCATATTGGGTAAACGTTCTCCTTTGCCTCACTGCCACGTGGAACTATTGGTGAGTTAATTCCTGGCTAATATTAACTCTTATAACCTTACCCTATATATCAATTCATTATGTGAGACCTTTGGATATAAATTGGCTTGTTTCAGATTGAATTCAATTTAGATATGGAGTAGTTTTAATTTAGATTGATTTTATTTGATTCATTATAGCTTAGAAATATTTAACTTCCATTAATAGTTTACCACATTGGTGCCCAGACCTCGGGAATTAGCTACCAATAAGGGATTTTTAAGACAATGAACAAGGGGACATATACCAGGATGAAGGAACAACTCTATGATAAACTGGTAAGGCTAGCCAAGCAATGGTAAGAGCAGGAATGCAGGGTCACATCGTTGCACCTGCCTAAGTCCTGCATCCCACCCATCATCTTCCCCCAATCATTTTCTTTTTCATTTCAGACTTCCTGTGACATATGACCTGACCTAACATTTTTTCTTGTTCAATATGACCATTTAGTAGGTGTTGCTATTTTGTGTGCTATTTTTTCTCCATAACATAGAAGTCTGCCGGTCGGCGTCTCTTAACTAGACTACTTTTTTGCCGTTGTTTTTGTAACATTTTTAGATAAATAGCCTACAGGCTTACATGCAAAATGAATAAACAGGAAGGGACACCGTCTAGTGGGGTGCTGAGCAAAGCCCCTAAAAATCAGAGGGCGGGAATTCGGGGAGTATTAAATAGGCTAATTGTAGATGTCAACACTTTCATCACTACTGCTAACCTCGAGGAATTAGAAGCTAGATTAGACAATGTCCAGGCTACCTACGGTCGTATTGTGGCTCTGAGTGAGGTGATTGTGGCAGGCATGACAGAGGAGGAAGAGATAGTTACAGAGTGTGATAATCGCGCCCTCTATGATGAACCTGTCTTTAAAGCGAAGCACATATTACAGCGTGCTGTCGCAAGTAAGAAGGGAGGCGAGAACGAGACCCATAGAAGGGTTGACCCAAAACACACTGTGCACCTCCCAAAGCTCAATCTTCCTACATTTGGGGGCAAATTGACTGAGTGGTTTGCTTTTTGGGATATATTTCGGTCTATAGTACATGAATCCTCTTTGGATAATGTCCGTAAGTTTCATTACCTGAAAGGACAAATGGAAGGAGAGGCCTTACATTTGATAGAGGGTTTTGCGGTAATAGGTGATAGATATTTGGAGTCAGTACAACTATTACAGTCCACATACGGGGATCAAGAGCAGTTGAAGATGGCCCATATCGTTGCCTTGTTAAAGCTCGCAGAACCACAGTATAAGGTTGAGGAGTTGGTAAATTTTACGGCAAATATGGAGTGCCATACTCGATCGCTAGACACCCTAGGGCTTACCACACAGGAAATGATAGTCATTATCTTACGTCAGAAGCTTCCTATGGCAATATTTGACAAGGTTAGATCATTTGATCTGGGGGAGTTCAAAACTCAGTTCAGTAAAGAAATCAATAATCTACAGTTGAACAAAGGGAGAATGTATGTGTCGGGAGGGAGTGGGAATGTGGAGATGAGGGGAACTGTAAGCATGACGGTGGGGACTAAAGAAAAGAAAGAGGGTACGTATAAGAAACCTGCTCAGACTCTATGCAAGCTATGTAACAACAAACATAAATGGAGTTTCTGTGTAAAATACCCAACAAATGAGACAAAACTAGCACCGGCATAGAAGTTGAAGCTATGTGTAGGTTGTCTAAGTAAGGAACATGGTAAGCAGGGACAATGTACTGCTACATACTTAAGGCCCTGTCGACACTGCAAAGGACATCACTTTGACAAGTTGTGTCCTACAGCAGATAAAGTCAAAGACATCAAACCAGAGGGTACTACAACTTTGACACTAGGTAGCATGCAAGACACCACTATATTGCCCACAATACAGATTCCCATGGAAGGTAATGACAGTAACAAGGTTCGTCGGGTACTTCTAGATCAAGGGTCTCAACGTTCCTTTATAAAGAGGTCCGTATTAGTGGGACTGAAGCACCGAATCGTAGGGGCTGAGACTCTTCGATTGCAGGGCTTCACAGGGGTTACTGACAAACATGACTACGAGATGGCGGAGATTTCATATTTCTACCGTAAAAACCGGTACTTTATGACATGTATCGTAGTAGACACCCTACCAGAATATGTATCTGTAGGAGTGAAGAAAGTGGAACACTCAATACGTAGCAAAGGGGTTAACTTGACAGATCCCATGGGAGATCAGAGTGAGGTGCATGTTCTACTTGGTGTGGATCAGTATTATGATGTAGTATACCCTGGATTTAAAAAGATGTATGGTGTAATTTTAATCCACACTAAATTTGGCTATTGCATGAGCGGAAATGTGCATACTACACAGTCAAATGTCTTGGTCGACACAGTTTCGATTTTAAGAGTCAATGTAACCGCGGCAGAGGAGTTGAGAAGGGAGGATTCCCAACCTAGTGACCCTAAAATGGCTGCCGAGTTCGACCTGGAACGACTGTGGAGATTGGATCACATAGGTATTAATCCTATGGAGACTGATTATGACTCGGAAGTTGCGCTGAAAAGGTTTGAAGAGTCTGTGAGCTACTGTGCCTCAGACAAGCAATATGAAGTTAGTTTACCATGGAAGAACAGTGAGATAAGCCTGCCTACCAACTATGGTTTGGCATTAGGTCGCTTGCGCGCATTACAGCATAAATTGTCTAATGAACCGAGCACGCGCCAGGTGTATGACGATGTATTTCGGAGTTATGAAGATAGGGGCTTTATTGAGAGAGTCGATGTAAAGGAACAGAGTAAGAAGGGTAGGGTTCACTATCTGGCCCATCATGGGGTGAGCAAAGACAGCGTCACCACGCCAATACGGGTGGTGTATGACTGCTCTGCCCACCAAGGTCAACAACCCAGTCTAAATGGCTGCCTACTGACAGGTCCGTCCTTGGTGTCGGACCTGTCCCAACATCTATTGCGGTTTAGGCTGGGGAAGTACGCATATACTAGTGACATCGAGAAAGCATTTTTGATGGTCAAGCTAAAAGAGGAAGATAGAGATGTTACCCGCTTTCAATGGTTCAGCGACATTAGCGACTCTGAAAGTCCGGTCATAATCTACCGTTTTCGGGTTGTACTCTCTGGGGCAACATGTTAACAGTTTTTGTTAAATGCCACAATAAAAAAACATCTAGCAGATACTCGTGAGGACACAAGTAAACTATCTCGGATTATATATAGACAATTTGCAGGGTTCTAGCAATAGTCAGGATGATTTGTTACATACATACTGGCAAGCACGCAGATTGATTGCAGATGCACATTTATTTCTCTGCGAGTGGGTTACTAATAGTGAAGATCTTCAGAGTTTGATACAGGTGGACGGTATGGCATCTCATAACCAGGAAAAGTCCAGAAATTTGGGGATGATCTGGCAACCTAAACATGACATACTAACTTTTCAAACAAGGTCTTTTGCTCAGCAGACGGGAGTGCACACAAAAACAAGTCTGTTGAGCAAAGTTGCGCAATTTTGTTATCCTTTGGGTCCTAGCATTATCCGTTACCATAAGAGCTAGGATTCTAATGCAGGAAGTTTGGAGACGTAAAATAGGATGGGATGATAGTTTGCCCGAGGACCTGAACGACCAAGGGACATTGTTGTTGAATGAGTATGACATCCTATGTACTAAACCTATACCTCGTAAAGTGGCGGCGTTCGGTGACGTTACGTTACACACGTTTTGCGATGCTAGCGCCACGGCATACGGGGTAGCCATATATGTCGTTACTTCATTTGGGGCACATTTAGTTACCGCCCGGGCTAAAGTAGCCCAAGCTAAAAAGGTAACTATCCCTAAAATGGAATTGACTGCCATGCTAGCACGTCTGGTGCAACATGTACGCGCAGCATACGAGAGCGAGTTAAACATTGAAATCGTTCACGTTTGGTGCGATAGTCAGGTTGCACTCAACTGGATACATAGCAAGACGTCTCTGCCAGTTTATGTGAGAAATAGGGTAGATGAGATTAGGGCCCTATTGCCAGATGTTGCTTATCATTATGTAAATACAAAAGACAACCCTAGTGATCTCATAACTAGGGGTATAACGGCTAGCCAGTTAGTGAAGTCCGAATAGTGGTGGCATGGTCCAAAGTGGCTGCTCCATGAAAGTGAATGGACGATTTGGCATGCTGTTGGTGAGGGACTGCTGCCACTGGAAACAGTGGCAGTTACAGCCCAACCAAATGAGCCACCGGGTCCAATAATAGAGTGGGCAAGATTCGGTGACTATAATAAACTAGTCAGAGTTGCCGCTTGGGTGTTGCGATATGTATCCAATATCAAGCTTAAAGTAACGGGCCAACTCTGCAACAGGGGTCACAACATTGATGCTCGTGAATATAAAGCAGCTGAAGTAAGTTTGATCAAGTGGGTTCAACCAGAAACCTTTTCCAATGAATTGGAATCTGTTGGGGATAATATGGCCAAGGTTATCTCTTACCACACCAATCGAATTATAAAATTAATAAACATGAATAAAAATAAAGTCTGAGATCGCCTACCTTATGGCATGAACTATGGTAGCCTATCTCTCAGGATGCCCTAACTAAACATTGTATCAATGGCCATGTATATCAATGACTTAGCTATAGGGTCCTGGTGTAGTTCCGAGGATTCCGGCTTCGGTAGACCAGTGTTAAAGGGTCAGGACTCCGGGCCTGGCGCGGGGATTGTGGTGGAGGAGATCACGGGACATGTCTCTACCGTTCAAAAGTTTACTAGCGTCTGATCGGACCTTCAATTTCCGACTCTTAAATAAACTATATATTAATTCGTTACCAAGGGTTCATTGCCTCTTCACTTTATCCTATAAATGAGAAATATGCATTTAATTATATAAATACTAATATAAATATCGTTTCACAACGATTTAGTATACATATTATCCAGGCGATCTGGATATTACAGCAAGCTGTGGATCTCGCCTGCAAGCGTGGGAGTTTCAAAACTGATACCGAATACAGTACCTCTAAATCTAATCATACAAGGTTTCATAACTAAATTAACTTGGCCAAGGTAATCTTATACAGTACTAAATTACTTAATATTAATTATTATCTACAATATAATTATACAATCACCAGGTTCTGGTAGGAAATTGTTCACTCTAGTGAGGTTACCCTATCGGAAGGTTGTTGCCAACAGTCCCCAGATACCGGTGTAGTCAATTAAATTCTCACAGATTTGGGCCCGGCGAAGTAGGATGTGTTGCATCATGTTATATCACCTGCGGCTAACAAATCACGCCAATTTCTTCTAGACCCCGCAGCAGCTGCTCGTTGTGGTCTTGGGCTCCCTATTACTATGGGTTGCTGTTCTTCCTCCGGTGGGATGGCGAGTTCCATAGGTATGAGCTGGAGGGCTGGGAGCTGTCACTCCACTTTTGGCATGGACACTAGTATAGAGAAAGGAGGATACATAGAAAGGGCTGCTGGCAATTGCTGCAGACAATTATTGTATAGCCTAAATTTTTTTGGAATTCTGTCATTATGATGGCACCAACTCTTTGCAGTCTCTCTCTCTTTGCCGCAATGTTGCAGCTCTCTCACTACTCTACCGCTATTTCAATAATCAGTGTTCCTCAGAGCTCTCTCAGTGTATACCACTCCCTCTTCGCAGAGCACGTAGCAACACAATCCCACCCTTAGTCTGTGCAACTCTCCAACCGAAGAGTGTAACATTATTCTCAGTCCTTCTTCTATTCAACAGCCGAGTTCTGGAACTCTCTCCCAGAATCAACCCTTCCTTCTTCCTTTGACTTAAATTGCTTTACACTCCCTGTGTCCAGGCACTTTGTCTCGAACGTCCCTTGATTTTGGCCCTGTAGCTCTGTCAATTCTTGGGGAGGCACTCGCTACAGGTAGTAATGCCTTTTGTCTCCCTCACCCCCCCCACCCCCCCGAAAAAAACAATATATATACTGTATATATATATATATATATATATATATATATATATATATACAGAGTGGTCGCGAAACATTTCCCCATAGGGAATTCCTGTGTATTGCCCATTGGGTATTCTTATAAATTTAATCTGCATTCCTAAATATTTGATCTGCAGCTATATGTGTTAACCCAGGTTCGAATCCCGGTGGATCACAAACTTGCTTTCCTTAATTTTTTTGGGAGGTGTTTGGTGTTGGAGTGAAATAAAAATAGATACTTCAGCTCTCTCTTGCAAATACACATGCTTTCCTTATTGGGAAATGTTTCGCAACCGCCCTGTATATATATATATATATATATATATATATATATATATATATATATATATATATTAATGATGATATCAGTGAGTTGTCCTCCAGGATAACGTATTTTCAAAAGGAAAAAGGGTAGCCAAAACATGGTCTCCAGTTGTACTCGAGGTGGGCTTGGGGTTGGATCTAGGTGGGTAGGGATTGGTCTTTATTATTTAGTCATATCGCATTAGTTTTCCTTTTATTCATGCGGTACTGGTGTTTGTTAACGAATTAATTTCATTTAGGTATTTTATACCCTTATTTACTTTGTATTTAAACTATTTTACGGGTCCTTCTATTTACAAAATTTTATGTATGGTAATTTCATTTTATAGGATCGTGTACTGACCTGATGATGGACGCAGAGTCCGAAATATTGCAATAAATATGAAGATGGGGATCTTCCTTGTTTTTGCTACCCTTTTCCTTTTGAAAAAAAAAAAAAAAAAAAAAAAAAAATATATATATATATATATATATGATGTATATATATATATACTATATACAGGTATATATATGTGTGTGTGTGTGTGCGTGTTTATATGTCTGGTTTGAAGCTTGTTCAAGTTAACATGTTCAAACTTTACTTACTTTGCTAGTAACGTCGCCTATTGAAGATATTATACATTATATATTGTGTTAGGTCAGAATTGTGGGGAAAATGCATGAATAAATCCGCCTTTAAAGATAGAGTTTAAGATACCATTGATTGGTATCTTGTTTTACCAAAATGAATGTCATTGCCAAAACAATTCCAAGCCGATACACTTGGTGAGTTAGAGACAAGCAGGTGACGTTTGAGGTCCAACAGGGAAGATGGCCCAAAGTGTTATTTGTTCGAGAATACAGGTAAAGGTTTTGTTTAAATATCGGGTGACAGGCAGACAAAGATAGAGTGTGTCAAAGTTATATATTAAAACCAAGGCAGGTTACCAAGAACAAAAGTTCAGGTTTAATAAGAGTAACGATGAATAAATGGAAGAATAAGTGCTGACCAGTTGAGAGATAAGAGGAACTTCTTTCTAAAATAGTAATGTAACATATTTTAACTCTACACTATTCTTAAATGTAACACGTTTACATACAGTATGTATGAATGAATATATATGTAATATCCATAATGCTGTTTCACATTTCAATTCCTGAAACTGACTATTCTGCTAATCCCCAACATCCTGTCCATGGCTATGAACTTCAATATATTTGTGCATTAACAAGTTCCTTACATCCAAAACATTTGATATCGTGTTTATTGCTGTAATACTAACATGACTAATGGCAGGAAGGTAAGTACGATTAATAGAAAAGGTCCCTTTCATGTGTGTATGTATACACAAACTGCATACTCAATACCCATAAATGACTGGTAAAACAGAATTAATTTATGTTCTTATATATAGACAGGCTGATGTGAAGTTTGGCAGATAGATAACTAAGACTAATAGGAAGGTTCCCACTCACACACATTTTCCATATCATTCATAAATGATATGCATAGTTAATTAAAGAAAAACAATTCTACACTACAATAATATCACTCAGGTACACAGAGACACATACCACAAGTGACCACACGCACATACATACACGCACGTGTCTCGACAATTATGTCATTAGTTCCTTGTATTGGTCACCTACCATTAATCCCTCCATATATACTCCATCTCCTCACTCCTCCTCCTCCCCCTCACCCAGCCTCTATACTCTCTTTATTACAGAGTAATACTTATAGTGTCTATGTGTTGTTAAATCCTTGTCAAAGCAGTTAAGCCATAATATATAATGAAAACAATTTATCCAAAAGAAGAAAACAAAAAGAGAAATACCGTCCTACTCTCAACCGCCGTGAATGACCAATACAACAGGTGTGGCCATTATCGATCTGCTGGAGTGTATTGTCAGTAATTGGCTATATATAACAAGTTGGGTTATTACTGCCAAACATGGTATTAATACCGATCACTGAGGTAAGTCAAGGGGTAGGATACTATATCAACCATTATAGGGGGAGGGTCTCATTCAATAAACACCCATTGCGTATTGTTTAAACCCTTGACATGCACAATTAATTTATATTCAATTATATCATGTCTATCTCTCTCTCACAAACACACATACAAACACACAGACATACACACACAAACCACCACTTTACATGTCCTTTGATCCAATGTCACCAGTACGTGATGACATATTCAGTTATGATTGCCACACCTGACTCACCCGTAATTTGATTTGATAACACACACACTCTCTCTCTCTCTCTCTCAACACCAATAGCAAAAGCCCCTACCATCCCCCATCCGACCCTTCCCTATCATTATTGCTGGGCAAGTACCGACCACTGTCCATGTAGATCACCACACACTCCACACTGTATTGATCCAGCACCAAAATATCTATCAATCCGTGAGGTGATTGATAACCACCACCTTAGCAGAACAACACCTTACCAGTCACAGGGAACTACCTGAACACATAAACGTAAGTAATACACAAACACACACACACACTCAAACAGAAAGGCTTTTGTCATCGTTTCGCATGAACAAAATAAACTATACTTATAATGACGAATACGAATAACATTATGTGAATTACATATTTGGAATGTGGACATCCCAAAGGTTTCTTTCTCTTTTCTCAGTTTTTGTCATCAATAACCTGAACGACATTTATGAAGCCTAACGGGCCACATTCAACAACATTTAGGTAATGGTAGGCTATGATATAACGGACTATTTTAGGTACGTTACATATTAATAGGTTTGTGTATGATATTTGTTTTCTTGGTATCGAGGTGGCAATATAGTAAGATGTGTAGCATCGTGTTTCACACATTCAACAATTCTCGAATGGGCAGAGTTAAGAGCAGTTTGTCTTATAAGCTCTCCTTCTCTTACTTACTCTCTTCAGTCTCTTTTCACTTGCCCCAATGTTTAATATTTTTGTGCAGCACTAATTCAATACAACAATGTTATTCAGAGCTATCTCAGTGTATACCTTCCACATTAATTAAGAGTAGGTTGCAACCGCCTTACAACTTATACTCACCCTATCCGTTCCAACTCTCTAACCTGAGATAAATATAGTTTATATATTATATATATACTGTATATATATATATATATATATATATATATATATATATATATATATATAGATGAAGAGGATACACAGGGTAGCAGCAAACAGCATGGTGCAGGATACAAATGATGACCAGGTGGGGGGGGGGGGGCAATACTTGATTTAGCAGTCAGACAAACGTTTCGACACTCGTGTGTCATCTTCAGTGTTCTAGAAAACAATAATAAAACATATAGCAAATATTTAAGAACAAAATCGCGAAAAGCGATTATATTATAACTACAAATGTAGCCTCAACATAGCTACACTGGGAAATATTTAATGTAGCCTCAACATAGCTACACTGGGAAATATTTAATGTAGCCTCAACATAGCTACACTGGGAAATATTTAATGTAGCCTCAACATAGCTACACTGGGAAATATTTAATGTAGCCTCAACATAGCTACACTGGGAAATATTTAATGTAGCCTCAACATAGCTACACTGGGAAATATTTAATGTAGCCTCAACATAGCTACACTGGGAAATATTTAATGTAGCCTCAACATAGCTACACTGGGAAATATTTAATGTAGCCTCAACATAGCTACACTGGGAAATATTTAATCACAATGGATATGTAGAGGGGCTGCCGAAAGGCAGTTATTAAGGGTCTTTCTTTAAAAATATATAGAGACTCTAAAATCCCAAGGTTACCGGTATTACAGGAGTCAAGAATGCTAAAATCTTTATAGTTTACAGCAAGGTTACAACCGTAGCAATGCTCTCTCACCGGTGAATGAGGAGGGTTACTGATGGGGAGGCCAGTTCTACTGGACTGACCCTTGTGCTCATCCATCCTTACTTTGAGAGCTCGTATTCTGCTCCCAATGTAGCCATTTTTGCAAAATGGACAGGTAAATTTATAAATGATGGATGAGCGAAGTTCAGTGGGAAGTCTATCTTTGTAGTAAAACAAGGGTCGAATATTAAATTCATTCTTGTGAATTATTTTAAAATTGATATGAGGTAAGAAATTAGGTAATTAGGGATTTTATATTAGTTTACCCTTTCTTGGAAAGGTATCAGAAATAATAGAAAGATTACTGAACAACAAATTACCTAGTTTCTTCCCTCATATCAATTTTAAAATAATTCACAAGAATGAATTTAAGATTCGATCCCTGTTTCACTACAAAGATAGACTTCCCACTGAACTTCGCTCATCCATCGTTTATAAATTTACCTGTCCATTTTGCAAAAATGGCTACATTGGGAGCACAATACGAGCTCTCAAAGTAAGGAATACTAGGAAGAGCAGTGGATGTTGGTGTATCGCTGAAAAGGGAGGGAAATGAGTGGAAGCTGGCTATACTGCTGTTTGCGGATGATACAGTTCTGATGAGCGATAATGAATGGGAGTTGCAGGGTCTGGTAAATGAGTTTGGAATAGTGTGCGAAAAACGGAATTTGAAGGTAAATGCGGGGAAGAGCAAGGTTATGGTCTTCGAAAGGGGTGAGGTCACGGAGGTGAGGTGAAGTTGAACCAACTTGAACGGTCAGGCTATGGAGATTGTCAGCTCTTTTAAGTATCTGGGCAGTGTGTTGAGTAAAGATGGGACTATGGATGAAGAAGTGCGGGAGAGGGTACAACAGGGGAAGAGGGTTGTAGGAATGCTGAAAGCAGTAACAAGAAATAGAGTGGTCAGTATGGAAGTGAAGAAGTCCTTGCATGACAGTGTGGTAATCTCGACACTAACTTACGGAAGCGAAGCATGGACGTTCGGGAAGAGGCTCAGACCAAGAGTGAGAACGGTGGAAATGAGTTGCTTGAGAAGTGCGTGCGGAGGTACATGGAGGGATAGACAGACGAATGAGGAAGTAAGAAGGAGGTGTAGGTTGGAGGTAGATGTGCTGGAAAGTGTGAAAAGGAACAACTTGAAATGGTTCGGCCATATGGAACGTATGGAAAGCGAGAGATTGACTAAGAGGATGTACGAGAGCGAGGTGGAAGGACAGAGAGGGAGAGGTGCACCGAGGGAGAGGTGGAAGGATGGAGTAAGGAAGTATATGAATGAAGGCGGTGCTGGTTGGGAGGAGGGGCGTCGACTGACTGGGGACAGAGGTGCATGGGGGCGGTTCGTTCGTGGCCACACCTTCGAGGATCACGGCGTCAGGCAATAGATAGATATATATATAATATATATATATATATATATACTGTATATATATATATATATATATATATACTGTATATATATATATATTCATTTAGTTTCTTCGCCAGACCTCCATCAAGCTTAAAATAATGCCCCCAAGTTCCTACTTCGAGATATACCCAGCCAAAGCCCGATTACTCTTAATAGACCAGTCAAAGTAGGGCTGGACTTAGAACAAATTGCAATAGAAGGTTTTTTGGCTTTAACTTGTTTATTAGGTCCCTCTGATGAACATATAAAAAGTCTCCAACTTTTGGACACCGGGAAAGTGGTTAATTTGCATAAATTCAAGATGGCCGCCGTCCAAAGCTTCAATTTACAGATAACTTTTTTCTGGTTGCTCCTAGACCCTATAAATGTATTACAAACAACGTTTTTTGGCTTTAACTTGTTTATTAGGTCCCTCTGATGAACATATAAAAAGTCTCCAACTTTTGGACACCTGGAAAGTGGTTAATTTACAGCCAAAAAACCTTACAGCCAAAAAACCTTCTATTGCAATTTGTTCTAGGTCAAGCCCTACCTTTACTGCACATTATTGTCTATTACATTTTGCCTAGGCCTATACTAATCCCATCATCTTGTTTCTTGGTTCAACAGATTGGTGCGACATCTACCGAAGCCATGGAAGAAGAGGTGGTGCATAATCCCTGCGGCATTTGCTCAAACACGTTAGACGAAGGAGAAACAGTCAAGCTGAGGGCGAAGGGAGCAGATACTATCAACAAGGCCAGTACTGAACGTGGAACGCCATCAATTACCGTGTCCGAGGGCCAAACGGTGCCATGGACCACACCCAGGGAAATCATCCGTCCATTTCTTGCCCATGATTGACATGGACCCTACGGACATGAGTTGTATTTACTCAACACTTCACTTCGTTGCTGCGGAAAGCCATCGCCAGGGAACGACGCCAATGCTGACATTCGACCAACCGCTTTATTGGAAAGCGAAGACGATCATTGTTCATGAGAAGGAAGGAAGCGAACTGAAACCCATTGTTTTGAACCTTGGTGGCTTTCACTCTGTGATGAGCTTTTTGGGATGCATGGGCCATGTTATGGAAGCATCTGGGCTTAAGGAGGTTTTGGAACTTATATACGCTGAAAATGCTGTGACCCAAATGCTGAGTGGGAAAGCCTATGCACGAGCAATCAGAGGCCACTTCTTGGTTGACACAGCCTTGAGTTCGATTGTGTTAGGCAGGGCATACGGTGTCAACCTCTCAATGGTAGATGAGGAAAGTGACGCATGCAAGGACTTCCAGGAGGCTGCAGATCTTTTGGATAAGCTGTTGCGTGAAGACGTTTCACCGGATGAAGTCTGCAGTAAAGACGTTTTCAACAGAATTTCTAAAAAACTTAAAGCTGAGAAGAGCTCCTTAGCAGAGCATAAGATGGGAAAGCTATGGATTCAATACATGGACATGATTGACCTGCTGCGTCGCTTCCTGAGGGCACTGAGAATGGGCGATTTCCTACTGTACCTCGGAACACTCCAGGAGATGTTGCCGTACTTTGCAGCGTGTGGTCATAACAATTATGCCAAGTCAGCCCCTGTGTACATTCAAGACATGATTGAACTTGAGCAGCTCAACCCCGACATGTTCTGTCAATTGAACTCCGGTCTATTTGTGATCCACCGAAGTGATCGGCTGTGGGCAGGACTGCCAAGCGACTTGGTTATAGAGCAGGTTTTGATGCGCTCTTTGAAAACGAATGGTGGATTGACACGTGGTAGGGGCATGGAGGAAACGCAACGCCTGCGCTGGTTACTTGCTATGCCAGCCTGCGCTGAGGTGAGTGAAGTTATGCAAGAACTGACAGGGAAGCATTTCCACACCTCTGAGCAGCACAAAGAAATGACTGAAGCAAGGCGTGAACGAGATAGGAAGGACACAGAGAAGGTTCTCGCATTCTTCAAGGATTATGATCCATTTCAAGAATCAAATGAACTCAGGAATATTGCCAACGGTGTGACAGGACCAGCCTCGGCCAATCCTCATTTACTGTATGAGGTTGGTATGAACATTGTGCAGAAGATGGAAGGTAGCAATGCTTTTGACTTTTCATTTAGGAAGAAAGATCAAGTTGAGTCGTTGGGTGCAAAGGTTACAATCAGTGCTGAAAAAGTACCAATCGACCCACAGCTCCTTTTCCAGAGGCTCCTCATCTTTGCTAATAACAGGGACTTAGGTGTTGAAGAGGTCTTTGCGTATGAGTTGTCTAGCTACCCTACTGCTCTGTTCGATAAGTGGGGGAGGCTCAGGGAAGCCAATAAACCACAGCTAGGAGATGAGATAGCTGCTGTTGTTCCCAAGTCGTCATTGGAATCATTTGAGGAAGAAAGGACTGTGACCCATGTTCTGGATGGTGGTTCCTTATTGCAAAGGATTCCATGGAAGAAGGGTGACACATTTGAGGACATTGCAAGCATGTACATGAAGCATGTTTCCAAAAACTTTCTCAACCCGGTGGTTGTATTCGACGGTTATAAATCAGGACCTACTACCAAGGACATGACACACAATCGACGATCAAAAGGAGTCTTTGGTCAAAAGGTGATGTTCACTCCAACCATGCCCCTTCGGTCAAAAAAGGAAAACTTCTTGTCAAACTCGGACAATAAGCAAAACTTCATTGACTTATTGTGTGAAACATTCAAGGCAAATGGAATTGACTGTGTCAATGCGCCAGCAGATGCAGATGTCATGATTGCGAAGAAGGGAATTGAGCATGCAAGGGAAACCGTGACATATGTGATAGGTGAGGACACAGACTTGTTGGTGCTGTTGTGTCATTATGCGGAACGAGGGATGAATGATTTGTACTTCAAGTCGAGCAAGGAAGGTGGGAAATGTTGGCATATTAACTCAGTAGCAGAAGCTCTCGGTGAAAGCATCTGTCGTGTCCTGCCAGTTGTCCATGCACTCTGTGGATGTGACACAACCTCACGACTGTATGGTATTGGTAAAGGGGCTGCCTTGAGGAAAGTGAGGGAAGACAACGGTTTCTTGAAATGTATAGAAGCATTCTGTTGCCAAAGTGGAAGTAAAGACGCGATATCATCAGCTGGTGAAAAGGCCTTGGTTTATTTGTACGGGGGAAAAGGAAATGACACCCTTGACGGACTGCGAAAGACAAAGTTTTGCAAAAAGTTCAACTACCGTTGAAGTTCACAGCCTTCCCCCAACAACCGATGCAGCCAAATACCACTCGTTCCGAGTTTATTGTCAGGTCCAGGAATGGATGGGGAACTGTGTGGACCCCGAGAAATGGGACTGGTGTCTGCGGAAGGGACAGCTTGAACCGAAGACGATGGATTCGCCAGTGGCTCCTGATTCACTACTGAAATTGGTCAGATGTCAGTGTAAGGGCAACTGTGACACTCAACGCTGTAGTTGCAAACGGAATGAGCTTGAATGTTCCAGTGCATGTGGTCAATGTAAAGGACTCTGTCAAAATAGCAACTTTGATGCAAGCACCGATGATCCAAGTGAATACGAACTCCTATCATGAATTACATAATTGGCTCTGAATGACGTCATACTACGTCATGTTTTTTTGTTTTTTTTTTTATAAAAAAGAGGGACAACAGGTCAAAAAACCCATACAAGCACAAAGTGCCTGTGTCACCCCTTGTGAAAGAGACAGTTCAGCCTGTCTGTAAGGTTTTTCGGCTGTAAATTAACCACTTTCCAGGTGTCCAAAAGTTGGAGACTTTTTATATGTTCATCAGAGGGACCTAATAAACAAGTTAAAGCCAAAAAACGTTGTTTGTAATACATTTATAGGGTCTAGGAGCAACCAGAAAAAAGTTATCTGTAAATTGAAGCTTTGGACGGCGGCCATCTTGAATTTATGCAAATTAACCACTTTCCCAGTGTCCAAAAGTTGGAGACTTTTTATATGTTCATCAGAGGGACCTAATAAACAAGTTAAAGCCAAAAAACCTTCTATTGCAATTTGTTCTAGGTCCAGTTAAATGATTGCTAGATTTACTGGACTATAATGTAAACGGTCAGCAGGACCAAAAATCACACCAAAATAACACAAGAGGTCTTAGAATCGGCAAACTAATGTAGCAAATGTCTTTAAATCTCAGAACTAATGGGGCTTAACATGAGGGAGAAGGGATTTATTTTTTCTTCCCCACACAAGGCAGGCATATCATCAACAAGAAAGATTATACCCATCAATATAATCTACTACTGCTTACTATTATTTATGGTCTTATATAATTGTAGGTCTAACAAAATATAATCAAATAAATGCAAATCCTAATTACAAGAGCAACCATTAAACAAGTATTGTTTTATACCTCATTTATATACTGGTAGCACACCCACACGTTTGTGTTATCTGTATCATATATATGTACAGGAACTATCAACCACTGTTTCCATCCTTCTTTCTCATAGGCTTCAATTATTCTTTCCTCTCCCCTCATTTATACTTTCGTTCATACTATTTACTTCTATAAATCTGCATGTCCTTCCTTTTCCAATGAATCTTTGTCTTGTATATTCAACTATCTCCTCGCTTCATCCATTATCTTCCCTTCCCATATTTTGTCTGTTCCTCCCATCCAGTAATGTGTTCGTTAGCATTTTGTTTGCTATCCTCTCCCCACATCTTATTTCCCTTCCACCATGTATAATTTCCTTCCTGCCCTTGTGTTCTTCATTGGTCTGCCCTCTCCTCTCCGGCAGTCAGGGATGGAGTGGAGGATATTGATACAAGTTAATCCACAGCGGGACAAATGGTGTGTGTGTGTGTGTGTGTGTGTGTGTGTGTGTGTGTGTGTCATAAGGAATATGTATGTATAATATAATTAAATTGCCTGCTTGTGTATATAACTTGCATAATCCTAGTAGATGTGACAATTGGTGCCTCTCTCCATATCCTCTTTTATATACGGTATTATATATATATATATATATATATATATATATATATATATATATATATATATATATATATATATATATATATATATGTAGCGGGCGATTTATGGTTGAGGCACTGAGCGGAATGGTTAGGGTTAACTTATTATCTTACCTCAATATTTCCTGTACGTTGTAATGAACTCTGTAGTAATCTGGAACCACTGGACATATGTAGGGAGGTTTTAAAATAAACAAGCACGGGGCTTTGTTTGGTTTATTTAACAGCAAAATATATGTCTAACCCTTAATCCTAATTTTGAGATATTAGAATATATTACACTAGACGTCCCATGCGTTGGGGCAATGTAATTATAAAGTACTTCTTAATGTGGTGTATACTCGATGTTGAGTGTGTACCGAGATAAGTACTCTATTTAATACTTAATGATAACACTTTAATAATAGCAACCTAGAACTATGTGCTGTTTTCCAAGTAATAATGATCTTCCTGTAAAGAGAGAGAACAAATGATTAAAAGGGAATCACTAGAACACTTGTATGTCACTGCGTACTTGTATGTCACTTATAAGGTACTTCTACACTTATACAGGTCACTAGTCTTACCCAGAGGGTTGGAGAGAGATACCCTCCTTAGGGTGTGGTGGTGTGCTGACTGACTCGCCCTCTGCCCTATGAGGGAGGGGCGGGGTTCAGCAACACCATGTGACAACTGGATGTGACAAAGTTGCTAGCAATTACTTCTCGATATCTTGGCAACGGATGTGTGATACCATTTGGTGATCGTGGGATCCGTGCTTGCCTTAGCAGAGTGGAAAGTTACCAGCTTCTATTGTGATGGTGTGAGCTTCTATAGGGAGATCACACCAACACACTTACAGTTGTTTTTAAAAGGTAGTTATAATGGTGTGAGTTATATATGTGATTATATGGTTTATCTTAGAAGTGAACAGTCGCTCAAAATGCGCTGTTACACATATATATATATATATATATATATATATATATATATATATATATATATATATATATATATATATATATATATATATATATATATATATATATATATATATATATATATATATATATATATACAGTATTATATATAAGGATAACTACTAGAAAATACATGCGCACTTGGAAGAATGTAATATATGCCTCTTACTATTCACATATGGTTTTAGGATACAATCTTGTCAATATTGTTCAATTATACTGTCCCCGCCTTCTATGACCCTCACCCAGCCACCCACCCGTACTTACACACACACACACACATACAGTATATATTTTGCATACACCCACTTAAATTCTGACCATTATTATTGCCTTTTGATCATACAATGTTTATATCAATGTACCAAAATACAAATTGTTTGACAAGGATTGCAGAACACTGGTGTGATACATCTGGCAAATATATGTGTGTGTTGTGTGTGTGTTCATACATGTCATCGAAACCATATATATATTACTCTCAGAATGTATCTCTAATATATTTATCTGCCTGCCAATCGTCCTTTTCAGTTCATTTGATATTTTTCGCCCAGGATAGATATAAATCTGATACGGTATAAAATAAACTCGATCGACGAAATGCTGAATCCCTCAAGATCTCCAACCGGATTTTATAGGCCATGAATTCAATCCCTCCCTGACCCGTTCTTTTACGAATACTCAAAATAATTCTGAAGACAAGGACATGAAATTGCTTTGCAAAGGACATCTGTAGATATCTTCTTAATGCATTATGTAGGCTTGTGAAAGATAGGAAGTACATTTATATTTATTTGATTATTATTACATGTTAGTGACAGTAATAATTATTTGTATTTAGCATTAAGCCAATATTGATATGTAGTAGTTTGCAGTTAATGTTAACGATCACTTAAATCCAAATGTTGCATAAGAGAGTGATATTGATGGTGATGAGGTTTTAATAATAATTTCATTTGTGAAGACGATAATATAGCAAAGCTGAATATTAGGTATACAAGGTGTTACTACATACTGATGTTTTTTTCTATGATGACGATCACGGTGAATTGTTGTGTTAGTAATAGTAAAGATAAAGCGGAAAAAAAAATATATATATATATGCTGACCAAATGGATGGAGTAAAGTAGGAAAGAAGAGTAATTGGACAGAACAAGCGGAGAAGTATATATATATATATATATATATATATATATATATATATATATATATATATATATATATATATATATAAACACTAACAGTTAGAAGTAGAAACTGAAAATATCTAATTACAGATTTATATAGCTATTTCGTAATTTACTTAAGCACATCGTGTACTATCAACAGACTACACCTATTTACAAAACATAATAATACAAAATCACATAATGCATTTAAATTTACCTAAGTACAGGGAATATAAAAGACCAGACACGTTCACAGAACTCGGTGTGTTGGTCAACTAAAGCACCGCCATAGTTTAAGTGAATGTGGAGCTGTGAAAGAAAATAAAACTAAACAAATATGATCGAATAATCGCCGACTTGTGAAATGACCGATAATAGAAGAGAGAGTGAAGAGTTACCAGACAAGACATTAAATGAATACGAGTGCATTTTACTCTGTGGTAAGCGATGTACCGCAGATGATCGTTTGGAAAACATTACACCTGAGAAGTGGGAATCCATCCGGGAAAAGTCTTTACAATGGAAAGAACTTGATAAGTTTCAACATAATTATACATGAAAATGTGGATTGGGAGAAGGGACCAAAGGGTCACCACATGTATAGCACTTGTTACGCATCATTATCCAGCAACCGCAAGCTCTCTCAAGCCGAAAAACGCAAACACAAATCCGAAGAACGTCTTGAAAGAGATGAAGCATCAGATCAACAAGACCCTTCCCCAGAGGCCAGTGCACCTAAAAGGCTCCGCTCCAGTATGGGTGTCCTTCACGATAAGACTCTATGTGTGTGGTGCATGAAAGGGGCATACAAGAGTAGTGATTGTAACAAGCAGATTTTACTCCTATCAACAGTAGATGCCTGGACTAAATTCAAGTTACATACTGTCCGTCTGGAAGATGAGGTCATGAGATTGAGACTTGACACTCTGATTGCATCCATCCCAGATAGTCAAACAGCATTTGGGTTGGAAATCCGCTACCATTGTGCGTGCTGGCGCAAATATGTAAGCGACCACAAGCCCCTTTCAGATGAAAGCACTCAACATCTGCAGCGTGTAAAGCTCCGAGAGGCCCAAGCTCTCTTCTTTCATCATATTCGTCAAGTCATCTTCGAAGACCATGAAATTCGCACACTGCAAGGCCTGCTGCAGGACTATAAGCGCATTATCTCAAATCACGGACATAACTCAGTAGTAAAATCCAACTACTTAAATGAAATTCTCGTCAATGAATTTGGGGAAGACATCGGATTTCATGAACGCATTCAAAAGAATGTGAGTGAACTGGTATATGATAGAACAGCAGCAGGTACATACATCGTGGCGACAATATCTTCATTGGGTGTCAGCAATGATCAGTTGGTGATGAATGTTGCGGCACGACTCAAAGAGCAAGTCATCAGGACAAATACTATTCCCTGGCTCCCATATATACACGAGTTGGAGAGAGAAGAAGACCTCAGTGAGCTCCTGCTGAAGCTGCTCACATGGCTGAAACACCCAAATAAGTCTGCAATTGATGATAGTCCATCCGTCCGATCGATTGCATCTATCCTCACAAGCTACATCACTGGATAACGCACTGCATTTGAGATAAATCTCTCTGTCTTGCTACATGGACTGACCAAGAGTAGGGAGATAGTCGACATAATGCACAAAGATGGACTGGGCATCAGTTACAATGACGTACTTATGCTGCAAGATTTTTGGGTGGTCAATGACCTCAAGTGCTCATCTGATTGCTCCTTCGAACTAGCTGAGGGTAAGCCTGCTATCGCTATAGTCGACAACGATGACTTCAAGAGCGACACACTGACCGGTGCTGGCCAGTCACACCGCACTAATGTCATGTTTGTGCAGCCAGAATCATTTAATACAGAACTTCCTTCCGAGAATCATAAGGATAGACTAGTTCCCGGTGCCAACTTTGCATCAAACCTCTCGACAACTCTCAAAGAGCTCGGAAGTGAAATGCAAAAAGTCAACCCATACAAGACAGCGAAGCGTGGGGAACCACCTCTCAGGAATCCACCAGCTGATCAAAGTACTCCTCCTCCTGACACATCGGTGCAAAGAATTCGTGGTGTGATCCATGCATTCATTGGCCAGGGCGCAAGATGACCGAACGAGACCTAAGCCAGAAGAACAGACTGCCTGGGTTTTCAAGGTTTCACGCCAGCATGTCAAATGCAGATGAGAAGAGTCGAGCAATATACCACATGACCTATCCCAACCCACCCAGTATGACAATTCTCAATGATGTGATGTGTAAGCTTGTAAAATCAATCGAAGAAAAAAAGATGCCTTCTGTAATAATTGTTGGTGATCATCCTGTCTACGTGCTCATGCTAGAGTTGAAAAGTGAGAATGCTGAGCTGTTCAGCAAATTCTTACCATTCATGGCACCCTTCCACATCCAAATGTCGTTCATCTACACTATATACAAGAGGTTTAAGGGATCTGGCATCTCAGATGTGTTGGTGGCAGCTGGTGTTATAGCAGACGAGTCTGTTGATGAGGCCCTTCGTGGAAAACATGTTAAGCGTGGGGTTCGCTGCTTGCGACTATTCTACGAGACTCTGGTCCACCATGTCATAGACAAATGTTTGGAAGATTCCCCTCTATCTGAAGAAGTAAAGGCATCCCTTGCCAAGCTTCGACATCCGATTGATGCACAGGAACTTACAGATGAACATGCAGAGCTAGAGAGAAATGCTGAGCTGAAGGACCTCGTTGATGCTCTCTTCAAGGACTTTGAGGGTGCCCCACAAGCAGAATACTGGATGTCATTCATGGAAATGGTTGAGGTTCTAACTCAAAATATCCATGCAATCAGAACAAGCAACTGGACTGAGTTCAAGTCCTCACTCAAGCTCATGCTTCCCTAGATGCAAATCTATGATAATGACAAGTATGGTCGGCATCTCCCCGATTTCACCGCAGTGCTTGATACCCTTCCTGTCGATCAGGCTGCATTCATGGAGAGTGGTATGTTTGCACAGTCAATGACAGGAAAACCATATTCGTGTGTCGCCCTCGACATATGGATAGAGTCAACAATGAATAAGGGCTCTAAGCTGAAGTCTGGTTGGTTGGCCATTCTGAACAATGAAAAGCAGCTCCTTTCAAACACTCGGAATGTGAATAACATCAATCGGGTGAGAACAAAGGTCCATCGCCATGCTAATCGCAAGAAACAAGGAAAAGGGAAGCATGCTGATTGCTCGTCGAGTAAAATGAAGAAGGATGAACAAGCTGTACAGGATATAAGCGCATGTCTCACTGAATTCAGGTGTGATCCATTTGACCATACAAACAAGACACTTCGATCCCTACAGTCAGGAATCCCAGCCTCAGACGCTCTCGCTGCCGACTTGAAATCGACAAAGGAGGATGGCACAAGCAAACTGAAGCAGTTCTTGAATGAGAGAGTGTATTCCAAGACCAAGTCTCTCAATGACAGAGTTCCCTGTAGCAAGCGTTTGAACTTTTCAACTCAGGAATTGAAGAAAGCAGATGGTGAGAACCTGAAGGGAAAGACTGAGGAAATGGAGCGTAATGCCTTGGCCTCTGTTCTCGGACTGGTTGAAATGAGTGGTGCCCTCAAACTTCAAGAAGTCCTGCAGCATCGTGTTACAGCCGAGTTCCTTTCCATCTTCAACATCAATGGAACCATCCGTAAGGCACAGAAAAGCAAGCTTCAACAAAAACTAACTATGATTTTCATTCCAGAGCCTGATGTATACGCGTCTATTATTGATATGGGCCTCATCTGGCGCCTAACAACTCCTACCATTGAAGACAGAGAGAAGGGAGACGATACCAAGTATACCTGGGGAGATTATGCAAAGAAGTTGGTGCACTTCGTTCTAACGAGACACAAGCATGCTGAGCGCATCATTTGCGTCAATGATTCATATGATCAGAATTACACGATCAAGGACAGTGAGAGAACACTGCGCCCAAAAAAACTGCCAATCAGCAATGTCTTCATGAAGACAGAAGATAAATTTCCTTCTAGTAAAGTTTTCCATGCTCTCCTGGGTAAACCTGAGAACAAAATCCGCCTTCAGGCATTTCTTCAAACGGAATTCCAGAGAACAGCAGCAACAACTAGCACCGAGATCATCTACTGTGTAGGCCTAGTTGGCAGCACTGCAAAGAATCTCACCACAGGCAAGCTTGTGCCAGAGCTCACATGCAGAGGCAGATACGGCAATGCTCACCATATATAGTGTGCTCCGGTCAGACAGCTACACAGCAGCTGTCGTTCTTGACACAGAGGACACAGACAACTACGTGCAAGCGGCATATGTTGCTCAGAAGATAACAGGAATCCTGTGTGTGAAACGCAAACGTCAGCTTATCGATGCCCGATGTTTGTGCAGTGAGGCAATGGCTGCATCCATCACACCACTTCATGTCCTCACTGGGTGTGACCACAACTCTGGCTTCTATGGAGCAAGCAAGAAGCTCATTGCAGATCGTCTGGAGAAGTCTAAAGAGGCACACAACCTGCTAGCAGCATGTGGTATACAGCTCCTAGTCACAGAACAGGTCATCAGTGATTTGGAGCGGTTTGTCATTCGATATGTCTATGGTGATACCAAAAGCAAGACCCTGGGAGATACGACGGCAGCGAAGTGGAGAGCTCAGAAGAAAAAAAGCACTATCCGACTTGTGCCTGACTTGGACAGTCTCCGTCCACACTTGGAGCGTGCAAACTATCTTGCATATTTGCAAAAGCATTACCAGCTCCAAAGTCACCCCTCACCGATCGGCCATGGATGGCATCTTGTAAATGGCCTATGTCTGCCTGTCCATTCAACCCAGCCCCCACTTCCCCCATCCATACCACTACCTACAAATCCGCAGGCAGAGAACAACAGTGATGATAGCAGCGAAAGTGAGGACAGTGATTCTGATAGTGGCTCACACAGTGAATCATGTAGTGACAGTGAAGTGGCAGATTAGTATGTACAATTAGTATAATACAATACAATAACAATACAATATACAATACAATACAATACAATAACCATTCCAGTGGATTTGTAATGCCAGAATTAGTGAAAAAGGACACCTCATTCATCCTTGTAGCTCATCTGATGCCAGAGATATTACATTTCATGTTTTTCAAGATGGCGTTGGTGGCCATTTTGAATATTGGGCTCTAGCAGAGTTAGCCGTCATTTTTCAGAGGGGCATAGGAGCTAATTTTCCTTTAAAATGGTTCAGGTTGTCAAATCCATCGAGAGAAAAGGTAGGAACAAAATGGTCACGGATTCCAAGCAAATAACCCAACTATTAGGTTCACTGGCTCCGTATTGTTTGACATTCATAAATTTCTTTAAGATACTGTTGAAAAGATCCTCTTTATAGTTATTATTAACAAAGTAGTCCCTTAATTTGGCTATCTCCTCGTGAAACGTGACATAATTATAGGAAATTTCATAAGCTCGATCCAGCAATTTTTTAATAGAATTGATTATGTAAACTTTCGGGGAAAAGCTGAACCAGCTAAGATCCTGTCCCGTGTGAGTTGTCTTTCTGTAAACGCCTGTACATAATCCATCTTAAGATTTTGTTATGAGGACATCCAAAAAATTCAGAAATTCGTTGTTTTCTCTTTCCTTTGTGAAGTTATTGTCTTTGTGTTGTTTATTTATATATTTGAAAAAGAAAAAAAAACATTTGTTATCGTTCCTAAAGATAAGAAAGATATCGTCCACATACTTTTTGTACCAAATAGGTCTAAAGGTAAGTGGACAGTTATCTAGCCATTGAACTTCCTTGTTGCATAGGAAAGCATTAGCGAAAAGGGGGCCTAAACTACTTCTCATAGAACTAGTAAGAGGAAGTGAGTTGATGAGGCGTATTGTCTCATCATCAAAAGAAATATTATTGCTCCATATGCACATATTTTACTTGTATAAGGAACATGTGAACAGTGAAGAACCAGAACATATGTATAAAGACGAATTATCCTGTGAAAAAATGTATATGTGTGACGGGAGTGGTGGGAGGGAGCGCGACATAGGTCTACCCTCTCGGACATCTCTCGAGATACTGGCGAGACAGGGAAGTCTCTTGTGCATATAAGAGGGAGGTAGGGAGAGTGTACAGGAGGTTGACTTAGGTATTTGAGGCAGGAGGGGTGGGCAAGACACACGTAAGGGGAGGACAGCAGGTGGTGGTAAGAAGACATACCTCTAATAACATGTTGCTTTAATTTCACCGGCACTGGGGCATTAATAGTCTTATATTTTTTGTTATGCTATCTATCAAAAGAAGTGTAGCATTTGATCAGTAAAACCTTCCGCCCAGTATAACTTTCCAGAAGGAGTGTCACAGACCTTAGGTTAATACGTACGATGTGGGGATATATATCTGCTATATTAGGGCTCATTCAGGCAAACCTCAATGATTAAGCAAGTGTCTGAATGAAATAAAATATATTCAGCCAAAAACTTGAACAAAAACTTCAAAATTACACCAGAACGAGTTTCGTAGCGCACAGGATTTCATGCGCAGCTCTACAATAGACAATGGCTAATATTCGCTAATTATGAGCGATGTCGTGCTACATTTGCCTTTGGCAGCGCTGCATTGTCTCGCGAGATATGAGGCAAGAGTCTCATTGCCCTGGCAGCCGTGCTGGATAGCGGAGGGGAGTCTGCCGTGCTCCCGCTCACCAATACTCATTTCCACAGGCTTTAAGAGGCTTTAAGAGCCTGTAAATAGCTTTAAATTGCCAGGACATTCAAGAACGTCGTCCACAGCCAATGGGTTAAGCATGAATCATTAGTACATCTATAAGTAAAATTAATGTTTTTTATTTTACTATATTATTAATGTATTGAGCTTAGTATGAACATTTCTCAAGGCACAACAACACAGAAAGTGTATAATACCAGGTATTATTATAATATGTTGTACTCCATCTTAGACCTAATTTCGGACGACTTTATGTTTTTGCTTCTAACAGACCTCTAATATTTCATAGATATTATTAAATATCCAGTAACCCAACTAAATGTTTTCTTAAGGCCAACTTAGAATAATTTAAGTAATTGTATGTATTTTAATTAAATCCTTCAATATATCATGCAGCCAAAAGCATAGATCTCACTGTATTGTTCATTTAGGAAGTACAGACGTGACATTTACATAGAGTTACATAGATACACAGACTACACAGACCTTGCGGTCCCTACTAGGTGGTCCGGACTTAATGTTAACATAGAATTTGCTACAAAGTGGAAGGCAAGGATAGCAAAGAAGAAGGCTCTCCCCTCACCCACCTCGCCCTCCGACCGTTGGTCAGCATGAAATTAATTAAGTTGGGGACAGAAATCCCCCAGCAGAATAAGAACAACTTCTATTGGGAAATTTATAATAAAGAACGAAGATGCGAAAAATGGTATACTACTGATGCTTAACCTATTGTTTTGTTTTGTTACCATTATTATTCCCACCTCCTCAAAATGAATGTCTAGACTTCTTTTGAATGTGTCAATTGTCTTACATTGTACCACTTTCTCAGGCAATATGTTCCACCCGATGACCACACTGTAGGTGAAGAAGTGCTTTGTGACATCGATATTCGATTCGCTCTCCTGGTTTTTAATTACATTCCATTTCCCCGAGTTAATGAACTATTATCTATTTTGAAACGTGAATCTACATCAATTTTGTCAAATCCCTTTAGTATCTTGAAATACTTGATTAATTGACCTCGTAATCTTCTTTTCTTATGTGATTTTTTTTTTTTTATTAGTCTTTCATGATAAGATATATTTCTTAATGACGTAATCAACTTTGTCGCTCTACGCTGCACCAACTCGAGTTTCTCAATGTGCTTGCTCAGATAAGGAGACCAAAATTGCACACCATATTTAAGATGGGGCCTCACTATGCTTTTAAATAAAGGTACTATAATGTTCTCATTTTTGTAAGTAAATTTTCTCTTAATATATCCCAATGCTCGATTAGCCTTATTCGCAGTTACTGCACATTGATCTGAGGTCTCTAGGTTTTCAGATATAAGAACCCCCAAGTCTTTAACTAATGCACTTGTTTTTGATTGGCTGGCCTTTCATCTTGTATTCATATTTTGTTTGTTTTTATTACCTATTTGCAAGATCTGGCATTTGTCAACATTGAATGGCATCTGCCATTTTTCTGACCACTCTACTATTTTATTTAAATCAGATTGCAGTTTATTTCTGTCTTCTTCAGTTAATACTGATTTTCCTATCTTTGTGTCATCAGCGAACTTTTATATAGATTAGAAACAAAACTGGCCCCAGGACCGATCCCTGAGGCACTCCACTATAAGCTGGCTCCCACTCAGATTCTACTCCATTTATCACAACTCTCTGCCTTCTGTTTGTTATCCAGCGTTTTATCCATGCATTAATTTTTCCTTCGATGTCCAATTTCTTCAATAATTGTCCATGAGGTACCTTATCGAATACCTTTTTGGAAATCTAAGTAAATTATGTCTAACGATTTAGTAGTTGTTATAATTTATGTAAATAGTTTTTTATACAATTCAATCAAATTTGCTAGGCATGACTTACAGGATCTAATGCCATGTTGTCTTTCTCTGATTAATTTGTTTGACTCAAGATAATCTACTATCTTGTCTCTCAGAATTGTTTCTGAAGAGAGAGACAGAGAGAGAGAGAGAGAGAGTTGAAGCGGAGACGATCAAATCGAGTTAACCCTCTACGACATATGACGCGATTTTGAGCCTATTGGGGATACTTTAAAGCCTTTGTTACCATCAGGGGTATTTAGAAACCTTTAGCTTAGTTACTTCAACCTCTGCAGTTGTCTTTGAGTTAGCTGCAGGCAGAAAACTAATTTTGGAGAGGTAATTATTAGATAGAGAACTCTATTTCTTATTGCTAATCTGGCAACCTCTGCGTCATATGAGCGTGAAAGGGTTAAGCAGCCTTTCCTGGAATATTGGATCAGACGTGAGAGACTTTCCTTGAATATAAAGGAATAAATACTCTCTCAGAGACCTTCAAGGCTAATTTAGGACAATTCCTATGCTGTCAAAAAATAATACAGTAAACTTCCTGTAGAGTACAACTTAATACATACACACACACTAACACACATGCACACACACTTACACACACTCACACACACACACACACACACACACACACTTACACACACACACACACACACACCGCATGGAAAACATATTTGCGGATATTGAGTGGGATAATATGATAATAGCGGTACTATGAATTAAAATTACCTAAGCTACCCCTGATGCATTGATGATATTCTTATTTTGGATGACTGTGGAGTGAAGTAATGGCAACAATCGGAGAACAAATGATAGGCATGAACATTCATGAACAAATATAGTTAATTATCTTTCGCAAATACTACATATATACATACTGTAGACAATAAGGAGATAGATGCATTTGAAAGATAGATATACTTATTCCCAGTTGTAAAGGCAATTCCAGACCACTTTAGAAATATAACAGGAAGGATAGGCAGGGGTTGGAGCACAGTTGCTAAATAGAGCTCTATTATGAAAACAGTGCATATATTCTTAGAAAGAGAAGTGGAAACATGGAAGTGAAACAAAAACTATAGAATACAAACTTAAATATGCCCACAGAGGATTGGCATAACTTGAAGAGACAAGACGAGAAATTGTTGGATAACTTAACAGACATACAGTATGTATAATTAATGTTCATTACTTCAATGAGAGGACATAATATATATGGGCAGCCATATATTTTGAAGATATAATAATGCTATTAGAGAGACTACTAGAGCGACAAATGAGAACCTAGAGATGAAGAGGAGGTAGGCAGAACACCAACTGGAGTAATACGTTCCGAAAGTTTCGTGGGGTGGGATGGGACAGACTGGCTAAGCCTCCGTCTAATTAGTGCTTGCACCAGTGCACTAACCAGAACGACTGGGCAAAATACCTGTCCTTCACAGGAACTTCTTTTCCAACCGCGGGACACACATCAGACGCTCTGGGTACTTGTATTGTGCAAATATTGGGTTATTCCGTCACATTCGTCTGAAGGACCCAACTGCCACATTTGTGTTTTAGCCCTCTCATTACCGGTGCCGTCCTTTTAGCTATATTCTGGCTATTATTAAACGATTGTATTCAGTTTTCAAAGGATGTCCAGCAATGAACAGGCTTCGAATGATCTCACTTAACCCTCTACCACAGATCCTTATTAACCCTTAAAAAGCGGCTCACCACATAAGTCGTTTTTAATAAAGCTGGACTATGTGGCGGCGCTCGACATAGGTCGAGTGGCAATTTCAGCACGTAATGTTGCTGAGAGAGAGAGACAAGTGGTGGCAGGAGACTAGCGAGCGTATGACAGCTCCAGACCACCGCGGCGAACCTACTGACACGAATCTCAGCTCCCTCCTCCCTCTCTCACTCGCTACATACTGAATTATATGGGGAAAGTACCGAATTACATGTTTTTTGCACTCGCGTTGCACGGTTATTGCAAGAAAACTATCCATCATACAAGGATCGTTATGGTGTCATTCGAAAGCTCTGTTTATGCCCTTTCAGGGATAGATACTTGTTTTACGTTCTGGGTCTTATTTAGGCATGAAAATGATCACGTAATCAGCCCTATTTTGGCTAAAAACACCCCGCTGGGCGGTACATATAAATAAACCGCATAGGCCGCTAAAGAAGGGTTAAACTGCACAAACTCGTCTAAATATAGCTAGAATATTATATAAAACCGTCGCCGGTACAGAAGAGGTTAAGGGGAGGGTTTTGTATTTTCCTGGATCACCTTCTCCAACATGATTTTAGTTTGGTGATTTGAAGACCTTTTGGCCCATTTATATGTCAATATTAGGACCATTAGTGCTATTTGGGTGTATTTTTGTTTTCCTGGCGAGTGATTGCATGCCTGTAATATAGAAGGAATCGGTCGTCGATCGGGATATTTTTCTACCTAAAGATGTACACATAAATATTGAAGGGGGATCTTGGGGAATTTTAGTTTAAACTTGATAGAGGTATAGCGAGAAGCTAAAAACTCAACCCTTAATTAAACACGAGCGTGTTACCAGTACCCTACAATCGGGAGGTAACAGGTATGCTGCTTGAAATTCCATGCAAGACATTGTTCCACTCATTACCATTGATTTATGCCAATCCCACATATCTGACGTGCCGGAATAAACCAAACACTAGTGTGTAGGAGGCCTTAGAGACGACTCATTTGGAAGATGTCATTGAATTAAATTTGGCTGATAATGATGATATATTGTATTTGTTTACTTAATTACAACCTACCTTATAAATGCGGTCGTTAACCAAAACAATATTGTTGTCATTGCATTATCGCCAGTACCACAATAATTCCGATTACGTGCATGTTATTGACTTACTCTACTTTACATATTAAAGCTATTCTGTTTATATCACTAATACTTTTTGCTACAATACTATTTGTTAAGTTTATCCCTCGTATCATTGATTTTCAAATAATTGCCCTTGCGACAGACTGCTGCTTGCTTGTAAATGATGAATAATTGCTTTGTGGTATCCTGGGTGCAGTGTTATGTGTCATTGTCTACACAATAGTACGGTAATTAATCTTATATTTGATATTATATAAGTTAAAGTGTATTGATATTGTCATTGGTGATTATACATCAAATAGGCTATGAAGAAATGGATGAATAATAAAAAAAAAAAAAAACAGTATGTGTTAATAGTAATACTTGTATTAGATACCTGTAAGGTAGTTATTGGTAGATGTCAAACTCGGGCAACTTGACCTAGCGATTCATGACAAACACCTATTGTTCATGACCACCCCTTCTCGGGAGTTACGGTGTCTGGCCCCAAAAAAATATATAAAAATAAAAAAATGCTCAGTTACTGATTATTATGTAAAAGGGCTTGATTTTGTTTTGTATGTTTATGAAGGAGAATGAAGGCCTGTAACAAGTGTCCCCTCCTAAGTTGAAAGTGTTAAGAGCAAAGATACGTTGGAGTCAAAATGTTTGGACACAAGGAGTTTGAAGCAGTTTGGCATAGGATAAGGGAAAGACAGATTGAGGAAGAGAAGACTGGGAAACCTGGTTCACTCTTGGTTTAGAGAGTTGGACAGAACAGGGGTGAGAATGTGTTAGAAGGTGGGTGCCCCCTACTCTCCGTAAGGGAAGAAGTATACACTGAAAGAGCTCTGGAGAACATTGATTGTTTTAATAGTGGTAGAAGAGTGAGAGAGAGAGAGAGAGAGAGAGAGATTATGTGTGAGAGGCTGCACTGTTATGAAGTAAAAGAACAATTTGCAGTTCATAGATCATGTCGGTATGTAAGCAAAAATAGAGGGTTCATGGTTCTGTATAGAAGTAGATACTAGTTAATTATAATATTACTTTGATCATATTGGGTGAGAATCGTCACTGAATGAGTTACTGTTGATTAATGACTGTTCACAATCCCAATCAAATATGCCTACGGGTGAATTGCTATACTGTGTTACGACTGGGGTTCAAATATATCAGGGCTCGTATTCATTGGACTAGTAATGGCATAAATGCTACAACGGAAAGCGCTAGATCCAACCTCTGATGTATATTCCCAGTGAACAAAGAACACAAATACTCTACAGAGTTCTATATGCAATAATAGGCTATCAAACTCTCAATAAATGTGCGTCTACTCTAGGCTTAATGTTATGTGAAAACAGCCTATTACTACCTATAACCGAAGGTGCTTGGTTACGGTATGCAAAGTAAGGTGGTAAGAGAAGTTACAGCTTACGTTACTTTAATAAATAAATGTCAGGCACTCCTGCATGAAAGAAAGTGCACTAAAGTCCTTCAACACTAACAAGGAATCTTCTTTAAATGTTAGATGCTATAAAGATGCTCGTATCGGAAATGGAACCCAAAAATGCAGGCAGCGGAACAATGCTCGTGCAGGCTATGCACACAAAAAGGCAGAATATATAATGCAGTCGGGGCCAAGAATATCCTAAACGCTACAACTATAATATTCGCCACGATAATGCAGTATTCCTATCAACAAAAAGAGCCTAAGTCGTTTGTGTCTCCATACATCAAACTAGGCTGCGAAATGCTTATGTAATCATAAATGGGTATGCATAAAAAGAGTAATTAGGTTAATATACTTAATGTCTACGGTGACTGATAAAGTCTAGCTAGAGTCAATGATACGAGATACTGGTGCGCATGGCATGCCGCATAGCCTAGTGCAAATCTCAAGTCTGTGCGTCAAATATTACGTTATAGGGAAGGGTAGCTCTCTTGAGAAACCTTAATACCGAAGTATTAAGCGTTCTCCTGGCGTACCTCAAAGACAAACAACGAGCTTAGAACAGTGCAGAATGGTATAGGCAAAAAGCCCTCAGTCGTGCATGCTCTACTCTCAATGGCACACAGACTAGAATTTACTCAATCAACTCCAGTTCTCAGGTATGTCATGCAGCTTTTTCCTAAAGCCAGCACTCATAGGAAACAATACCTTATAATATCAGACCCGTAGTCTAGCATTATCTAATCCAACAGAACACTAATTATTATAGGAAGCGGTACTAAACAATATGGATGCTAACCAATGCTTCGTGATCAACTTATCTTAACAACTAAACATACATAGGTTTTATCAGACCTTAACGCACAATACAACTGGCCAGCATGAAGCTGATTTTGCAGAGTTAACCAGAGGGGGTATAATATTAATAAAAGGTGGTGAAAGATATGGAAAATGAGAGAGATAGGCAGAGGAAAAGATTCTCAGGTGCAGTACAGGGGACAGGTATCAAAGGATAAAGATGAATGCGTTCTAGAAACCAGATCTGAGGGAGAGAGTGGCGAGAAACCAGTATGTATACCGGGACTAGGTCAAGCCGCGTGGGAAAAAAGTGGTAACAAGTCCTCTAGCCACTAGCAAGGGAGCTAGCAGCATGGTAAGGACCTCTCTCAACCAACCCCCACGAGGCAGCCAGCCGTGACGTCATCGAGCGGGACAAAAACACTGCG